>JAVYIG010008968.1:0-83403 GCA_035222895.1 Strongylocentrotus droebachiensis
CCCCTTGAGCTTCGGGGCTCCGCCCCTAGAACCCACTTTGCGAAACGTTCAGCAGGGCCTGCATGTTAGAGTGGGGTGATGTGGATTTTTTTTTTGTCAGCCCCCCCATACGTTTTTGCTCATTACGCCACTGACACACACGCTCGCTCATTAGGGGTGTGTGGGTGATAGGCCTACCGCGCAAAGCGCGGAAGCTTAGACGTTTCCTTAAATTATTAGTAAAAGAAGACGATTTATTGTACCGTTCTCTACTGTTAACCCTTGTCTGAATGAATTCCCCCCCCCCCCTCCCGCGCGAAGCGCGAAAGCTTTGGCGTTTCATTAAATTATTATAAAAAGAAGACGATTTGCTGTACCGTTCTCGACTGTAAATCCTTGTCTGAATTCAGTTCCCCCCCCCCCTCCCGCGCGGAAGTTTTGGCGTTTCATTAAATTATTAGAGAAAGTAGACGATTTGTTAAACCGTGCTCGACTCTTAATCTTTGTCTGAATTCGGTTTACCACTCCCGCGCAAAGCGCGGAAGTTTTGACGTTTCATTAAATTATTAGAGAAAGCAGACGATTCGTTGTACAGTTTTCGACTCTTAATAAGCCCTATTTATCTGAATTCAGTTTCCCCCTCTCGCGCGAAGCGCGGAAGCCTTGACGTTTCCTTAAATTATTAGAGAATGCAGACGATTGGGTGTACTGTTCTCGACTCTTAATTCCCGTCTGAATTAAGTTTCCCTTTCCAGCGCTAAGCGCGAAAAGCTTAGACGTTTGATTTAATTATTATAGGAAGAAGACGATTCGTTGCACCGTTTTCGACTCTTAATAAGCATATTGATTTGAATTCAGTTTCCCCCTCTCGCGCAAAGCGCGGAAGCCTTGACGTTTCCTTAAACTATTAGAGAAAGCAGACGATTGAGTGTACTGTTTTCGACTCATAATTCTCGTCTGAATTCAGTTTCCCCTTCCCGCGCGAAAAGCTTAGACGTTTGAATTAATTATTATAGAAAGAAGACGATTCGTTGCACCGTTTTCGACTCTTAATAAGCCCTATTTTTCTGAATTCAGTTTCCCCCTCTCGCGCGAAGCGCGGAAGCCTTGACGTTTCCTTATCGTGACATATACTGTATACGTGTAGGCTATAATCTACATTAAAAAAAAAACGAATTTCTCATGCATTATGCTGAAATTGAAACAATCACATTTTTTTCTTCTTCTTCTTCTTTTTGGTAATATCAGGGGGGGATGATTGTACAGGCCATCTCCCCCTACTTCAAGCCAGGGGGGGATGCAGCCACCCCATCCCCCCGGGATTTACGCCCCATACATGTACATACATGCGTACGCAGGAGGGGTTAAACCCCCTCTCAAATTTGTGTAATTGTTTTTAAAAAAAAAATTGTGCTAAAGGAGGGAAACCAAAAAAAATGTTCCTCCTCCCCCAAGCCACTGAAGGAAATATCTGACGACTAATCTAATTTTCCAATTTCCGGGGTAAAAAAAAAAGTGTCCCCCCCCCCCCGCTTATTCAGTGGCTGGCTGAGTCGTTGTACTGAGTCCTGCGTTCGCTATTGTGTACATGACTATATCTTTGTCACTTTCTGAGAGTTTCGTTCTATCACATCATCGTGCTGTATTAGCAACAGCGTCAGCTACGACAGAGTTTTGAAGAAGCTTGCAGCACAGCGAGTGAAAGCTTATAACAAAACAATACCAAAGTGTTTTTTCTTCAAGTTACATCACCAACCAGATCAACCTGTTCAGTTATTTAGTGAATAAAGAACTTCAGAAAACATCTCTTATCACATCTCTCCATTTTGATTTGACACGCTTCGGTAGTTTAATTAGGTAAATTTCATGATTTGATTTTTTTTTAAAACATCACTTATTGTTCATACTTGCACAACAAAGGAGAAGATACAAAAGCCCAGGACAATTCCATTTTACTGGACAATAAAGAAGACAATAAAGAAGACTATACTTGAAGAAGGTGCACTCTTGATGCTTGTGGGGGCTTTTGGACTTTCCTGCCCTAGACCTTTTTGTTTACATTGCGATTAATAAAACATAAGAGCATGTTAATATAGGAAGCTTCTCCAGTTCCTTGGAGAGTATATTTTTAGGACTTTAATAGGGCACGATAGGTAGGCATAAGTAAGTAGTACTAACAACAGACGAGAAGGGCACTAATCATTAAGAAAAGGGCAATTTTAGGGGGTAATTGTAAAATCACGGAGCACTGTGTGCCCTCGCCAAATGGCGTAGGCCTATCGCTGATGGCATTTTCTCACCTCAAAATTTTCAACAAAAATACGTCATAAACGTGAGGGATGTATGGATGATAGTTCTCTTAGTGCAGATTTAAGATGTGTAGAAATGAAACATGTTAATAGTCATATTTGGGATTGATTCTTTGGATTTTAAACCTCTCCCAAGTAATGATTAATAATAATAATATTCCGCTTTTATATAGCGCCCAACACATCGATCCAACGAATGTCGCTCTCTGGGTGTAATTGTCCTCGGGGTAATGTTCCAAAGGTGAGTCGTCTTGTTTTCTTGGAGCGTAAGTTTAGTAAAACTTTAGGAGTACTTGTCCGGTTGTAATTGTTCAAGACGACCTCCCCCTCCCCCCCCCCCAAACGATTCACTGTATACACAGAAGTAAATTCATGGATAAATCTACAATTTAAAATCTTCGAGGGGGGGGGGGGGGCAACCCCCCCCCCTCCCCGCCTGACTATGACTGCAACAGAGCGTTGGATTTGCGAATTATAAACACTGATGAATGGTTTACTATATTCACTTCTTCTTCAACTGTGTCGCAAATTTAACGAACTCTCTAGAGGAATAAAGTTCATTAAGAATTTAGCAAGGTATAACCAAAAGTTAAGATTTCTTTCAAACGCTGAACGATTCTAAATGCCGCTCTCTTTCCTTTTACACTGCAATATATTGAGGCTAAATAAGGAGCAAAGCAACGAGAACTGTACATTTTCTGACCCGTTAGATTGCTATTTATGAGCTTTAATTTTATATTGGCGCATGAAATTACGAGATCCTGGAGCACAAAGCGAATAATTTTGCATCTTAAACCCTTAAAATCTCTATTTCTAATACAAGTAGTATAATAGGAGTGCACAATCATAAAAATGAAATCCAACCTTGATAGCAAACTACCCGAGATGAAAACAGACAATCAGACAAGTAGACTGGTGAAAGTTATACATTTATTAAAGTTGTATTCACTATAGGAATGGGCTCTTCTTATTGGCTGAATAGGCAATGTGTCTCTGTGATGTAGTGACAGATAATATATTCTGAGTAGTGACCCACGGGAGAAGGCATTTGGGCAATTCCGTGTGGGAAAGAGGAAAATCACCAAATTCGAAATTTGATCCAACTTCAAAAATTTAACATTCTCCATGTGGGCAAGAAATCACTTGTGACGAAACTGAAAACCGTTTTGAAATATCTTTTACGGTTTTTCTGAAAAATTTATTTGAAGTTGGGGCTATTTTGGGGGCCTCAATTACATGATCATTATTTAATTTCTTAAAATTCAGTGGAGCAATGTATTAAAACTTATTCCTACACATTTATTCCTAATTGAACAACATCACAAATAGGAATCAAGTTTTGCAAATCATTTTCAACGAATGAAAACAGTTTTTTTAGGAGAGATTTTTCAATTTTACCCTTAAAATGGCGTAATTCCGTTACCGAAATTTGAAAGAAGTTTCACTCACAAAGTTATTTCTTACCTATTTTTGTTGTAGTTGCAAATTCTCTTCCTTTATCTACCTACTAACAGCCCTAAACATCAATTTTAGAGGTATCTAATTATTTTCCTATTAAAACACTGGTAACGAAATTACATTGGTAACGGAATTACAAGGGCAGCAGCACTAGTAATGAGTTGTATGTTTTTCAAGAGATTGACCTCCTGCCTCATGTAAATATACTGTATGCTGTGTTACAACATTTTTAATGGATTTTGCCCCTTTTTTTGGAAGTATTTGCTTATTATATTTATTGTCTAACTAAAGACTAAGGACCTGGCTTTGATAAATTCAATGAATGTTTTTTTAAATCTTTTTTTTCAAATTTGCATAAAGACTACAAACAAGGCTGGGAATTGTATATGTGTTTATTTTCATTCACTCTGAACTTGAATTAAAATTGTACCAACATCTCTTATGAAACCTTTTGATTTAAGCATGGAAATACTTCATATTATTTCACCTATGGCGATTTGAAACAGTGCCTTTTCTGATTTTTGTTTTCTTCACTGATCTCATCTAATCTATCGAGAAGTTAGGGGGGGGGTGACTTTGAATCAGTCCGCTAGCACACAGAGAAAATATCCTTGCTGATGACTACATGTAGGTGGAGGTTGAAAAAGCAAGGTCTAATCTAGCGAAAAAATATGTCATAAAAAATTAGAAGGCTTTGGCAAGTACCGGACTAGTCTTCTTGCAGACGGTCACTTTGCCGACCCTGCCGAAGGTGGCAGGGTAACTTACTGTACAGGTCCGCTAGCGCTCAGAGAAAATACATTAAAAAAGACAAGGTGGAGGTTGAAGGGGAAGGTTTAATCTATCGAAAAACATATATTTTATTAGAAGTTAGATGGCCATGACAATAGCAGACTAGCCCTCTTGCAGACGGTTAATTTCCATACTCTACGTATTATACATATGGGAAGGGGAGGGGGGGGGGGGGGGGTGGCAGGGCGCCTTTGACTAGATCGCTAGCGCTCAGAGAAAATATAACAAATTCAAGAACACTGATGAAGTGTGTAATTAATTTAAAAAGAATGATAACAAACTATTAACGAATGATAACAATTTAGTGAATTGGCGTAATGATTTACAGAGTTTGACATTTTATAATTTGTATTGCAACTCTGTTGATGACATTTGATTTTATTTGATTTGATTTGATTTATTTATTTTCCACTCAAATATCCACAAATTAAATGACATATATAAACCATACAGTAATACAATATATAATAGAACAAATGAATTATACAAGTAACAAAATATTGACAAGTATGTTCGTAATCAAATAAGTTTACAAAGTACATTTATGTTTGAGAATTAAACAACATATTTTTAAATTGCTTGATTTAACTGAGAGGGGAAAAAAGGGAATCTCAGAAAAGCTAGGCTTGTTGAGCGAGATTCCCAGTATAAATTAAATAATGGACCATCATCAACGTGCATCAAATTTTGTGGATTGAAATTGTAGTATGGAATTATCCGACAAGGTTTGTAATTAATTTTAAAAGAATGATAACCAGTGCTCCCTCTAAGGCCCTACATAAATGTCGCAAAATACGCTCAGCAGGTTGAAAAATTGGCTCGACAGAAGTATGAGATAGGGGAATGATTTACAAATTCTGGTGTGAAATATTATTGAAACGCTGTTTACAAAATGATAGCTATTAAGCTCTCTTTTTATAATTAGTTTAGATTTTGGTGTTTGGTTTTATGGACTGAAATCATCCTAAATAAATATTCATGTGTTTTGTTTTTAATTTACACCGAGATCCCTGTGTTGGGCGTAGGCAGTGTTATTAGTAGCACTTAAGTGTTTTTGTAATTGTTTAAATGCTATGTAACCGTCCACGACGAACAGGTTGTAATGTTTTTTTTTTTTTTTTCAATCGATTTTGATCAAACCTGCATAAAATAAGCTTTGAAATAATGTAATGCATGTGGTATTTGCTTGGTTAATAGGCAATCACAATAGTCAATAAAACAATTTAATATCCTTTGTTTCCTATTGAATACTGTGGAGTTTATTGACCTGTTTCTATAAATTTGCCTTGGCGACTTTACAGCCAGTTTGTCATGTATGGTCACAAATGTGATCTGTAGGCTATATGTGTAATTCCGTTACCGGCAAATGGGCAATAATATATGTAGTTTGTCATACTTGGTGTGATGTTCCTACTTGCAACCTAAACCAAATTAAAATGAGTTGTAAACTAGTGTATATGATAACACATATTGACATAAATTTAATCACTACACACCAATATTTGCTCAGAAATGTCATATTTACTTGCCATTTAACAATATAAAAGACGCGTTTTCCAACAGTTTTTAGAAATTAAGTACACATATGAATTGCATTGTAGTTAAAATCAATTATTGCAACCCCTGAAACAATTAATCAACAATTTAAGCCTACATAATGTTTACAAAATCACTTTTTTTTCAAGCTTATTTCAGAATACGTAATTCCGTTACCATTTATGTAATTCCGTTACCGCTACCTTATTTCATAAAACCATCCAGCATAGATATACCATGACAACTTCACCCAGCCAAATCTTGCCATGGGACAGTCAACATATTGCACCCTTTATTAGCATTACTTCACCCCCAATTGGCTGCAGATTTCAGACGAAATCTTTTCAAAGTTATTGTAAAAAATAACTTGATTTTTCTGCCGTAATTCCATTACTGACACACTTTTGGTCCTGGTGTGTTCCGAATGTTGTACACAAAAAAAATCATTCGATTTGCTAACAGGTGCATAATACAATAATTTAAAAAGATAAATAATCATCTAGGTCTAACCACCTGTCTATATACAGTATATAAAAATAGAGCCCAAATTTCTCTTAAATGTAATTCCGTTACGTAACCGTGGAAAACCTGCCAAACGGAACACGCGCCCCTATAATAGGCCAAATAAAAAAAAAAACATGTTTAGCGTCCTGTTTTTTCGAAAAATAGGAAGGAGGGGGCCCTTTTTATTTGTTATTTGTTATTTCAAAATGGCCGCTCAAAATGGCCGCTCGGTACATTTTCCCTGACAGTCGGGGCAATTTTTTTTCAAGATGGCCGCCGACAATTTTTTTTTTTTTTTAAATCAGAAATAGAGCCATTTTAGCAGTGTTTTTCATGTTTTTTTTCTTAAAAAAAAAATTTTTCAAAAAAAATTTTCAAAAAAAAAAAAAAAAAAAAAAAAAATCAAAAATAACAAATAACAAAAAATAGGAGGCGGCCCCCAAAAAGGAAGCGGGCGGGGACGCTAAACATGTATATTTTTTTAAATGGCCATATATGGATATGCTCTTCTCTTGTATTATTGCACTGAAAAGAAGATTAAAAAAGCAAAATAATTATTTACTTACATGCTGAATTTGCAAATGTAATCGATGTTGAGCAGATAGAAATATTTGTGTGTCCTAGGTGCACCAATGTTACTGATAGCAATGAATGTACACGCGATATCTCCGGCCCACAAAACTGAATTGAAAATCATCTAAATTCACTATCGCCCATGGTCCATGCCATACTACTGCTATGCCTCAGGAGTGTGTCAATTCTTAGTCTGCTGAAACACGCGTTTTGTTATATATAGTGCATCATATTTTTATGTACTTTTTTCCAGGTTAGTATTAGTGTTCAACCACATGCATGCCCTGTTCCATAAAGCTTGATACCAATAACATATGCTAATATTATATTACAGATTTGCTGTCATCTATTTAAATGTAACAATTTTAGTAGATGGTAAGAACTATTGTAACTTATTATTGATAACAAGTTTTTATAAAACTCTGTTCCACCACATAACTTCATCTGCTGTATGATATAATCGATTAATATATTTAAATCCAATCGGTCATTGCGCATTATATCAAAAAATATAACAATGAAATTGAAAAATGTCTAGTGCTTCATAATTGTCATATTAAGTATTAGGCTAATTAGGATAATTTATAAATAGGAAGATAAGTTTTTGAATTTTGATCGATCTTTGGGACGTTTGATGAAAATGATACTTTGTCTTTTTCGTAGAACTCGATTAAGAGAAGAAAGAAAAATCCTGATTTATGTCACTCAATATAATTATACAGGAAAACTATCTTCTGCAGATAAATCCACTCCACATAATTATCTCTCAAGGGTCTGTGAGTGAGAATACTGTGTGGGTGTCTTTTCGACGCCTATTTTACGGTAGTGAAGGAAAAAACCGCACGCACATTGTATGCGATTTTTGTTATGCACTACCGTCACTTCGTGAAAATAGGGACGGGCCACTCTTTATTCCACTTTTGTTATATGGCTATTATTATGTATTTAGCATGGTGATTATTACGCCCCTCGGAAAAGGATTGCAGTGAAGTAGCTTTTCTGGAAAAAATCGTAGTAAAAAATTAAAAATAAGAAATGTACTGATTTTCTTCGAAAATTAAAAGGCAAATAATAAGCGAACAAGATACGATTTTCATGTTGTTTATTTTAAATTTGATTTAAACAAAAAAATAGAAAGTGAGTAATAATTTGTGCGATGAGTGTTACAGACAAAATATTGTTTTATAAATGGCTTCAAAAACAGTTATGAGGCAATCTTCATGTATCTCTAACTTTATTTTATCTTAATTCTTTCAGAATAAAGTCATCATAGAAACTGACGATGAATGATATGGAAGTATGTATTCCAAAATCTAAAAAGGTTTGATAGGAAGTGATAGTGCTAAGTTTTTATTCTTTCACTGCCTATTTGAATTTATAACATCGAAACTATCAAGTGTCATGACTAATAACAAGAACAACAGCAATAACAAAAAAGCGCGACAGCCTTCATGTATATGATCTGGTTCAAACCGGTTCAAAGGGTCTTCCCCACATTGTGACGTCATTACACCCATTTTACATATTGAACTCTCTATGATCGGACATAACAGATATGACGAATCATCTTTTTCACCAATCATCGCCTTACAACATTGACATGTGTACTAAACCAATCATCATATACCGCACCAGTATACTTCTAGCTATAGCTAAGCAGATCATTTCAACGCAGCACTTTGCATCGCGTGGACAGGAGAAAGGCTGTGTAATATTAACTTCTAGTCTATCTACGTCATAATCATTTGGAGATTTTTTTGTGTTCATGTTACAAAAGATTTCATGTTCTTGTAATGCAGTGTCGCGCGGTGAGAGATAATGTGATTCGTTAATGTTGACCGATATTCTGAAGACAGTGGAGACCTAGGATATATACTTTGCGTAGATCTATATCCATCTTGAGAACATGAATGAACCTACATCTAAGTTGACTGTTATGGATTTGGATTGGCATGGAGTTTTTAATAAAGACTTCTCACTCGTGACATGATACAAAGTAAGTATATCATTTGACTTTAGATATCTTACTGGAAGTTCTGCCATTCAATGAAAGGAAACGGGAAAATGTTTAACATAGGTATTTCAGATTTACCACCGCTCAATGCGTTTATTTTAAGGGGGATAGTGGTATCCGGAGCTGAGAGAGACAGAAAAGGGGAGGGGGGTGCACCATTCTTCCATTGGTGGATTGAGAACAAGCTATATAGGTAATTATTGAGTGTGGAAGTGTGTGGGATTGTTCTTATTATGACAGTGGTAAATTAATTCAATCTTTGTATCATTTGTTATATTCTTATTTTCATGTTGCCTTTCCCTCTTCCTTAATTCCTTTCTCTCTTTCCCTCTTTTCGCCATGCGAGTGCAGATGGGGAGGGTGTGTGTGGGGCCGCTAGGGCGTACATGAGCTATATCTTTAATAGCTACTCTGTGTTATTGATGATTATCATCTCAGAATAGAGGCCTAGATGATCACAGCATTATTGGAGATATTGTCAACTCAGAGTCAGAGATATTCATTCTCTGATTTGAATCATTTCGTCATTAGAATGCATTCCGATCACATTATTGGATAGTCATGTAACCACTCATCGCCCGTTATTAGAATTCATAAATAAATGATCTGCTTGCTGGTAAAAACTTGGTAATAGATAATCATGGTAACGATATTTGACAGGAATATGGAGTGGGGCAGACCGAGACAGAGATGTGATAGTAAATTAGAAGGGAGAGAGAAAGAGAGAGGGAGAGAGAGAGAGAGATGGAGAGGAGGAGGAGGAGGAGGGAAGAGAAAAATATTAACAAAACAAATTTGAATATATTTAATGAATTCTTTGTGAGGATTGAATCAATTTACTGCACTCAATATGTTTCTTGTCATTGTGATTACAAACTATAATAGAGGCCTGGAATGAAATGCAGTCTCATCAAAATATGTTCATAGTATCGCTGCCGAATATGTCTTTAAAACCAGAGTAGTGTACAAAGGTTTTATAAACTGCTTACAAAAAATAATGTTAGTTGAAATAGAAAACTGAGAAATGTGAGAATAATGATATCAATTCCCTGTCATACATGTGGTTAAATGTACATAATTTGTTGATGTCATGGGACAGGTTCGAATCTTGTGAGATTCCGGTCAAATCGATCACTAAGAATCTTCTTTGGGGTCCATACATCATCATTATTGTATTTTATCCAATCGTTATAAATCATTTAGGCTCTAAATCTCTTGTGTCAATCGTAGCATGGTGACATCATCTATATCACTAACCTTCCATGTTTTATCATGGCAGCCATACCATGGAACCCTAAAAAAAAACGTTCAAGACACATCTCTTCAATTCGGAAAACAAGCCATTCTGATTTACATGTAAAATTTAGTATCGGTTGACCACTCGAAATCACTCTTGAACTATACAGTGCGTCCAAGAAAACAACGTACCCCGAAACAAATGATTACTGTGAGCGAACTATGTCTTTTTTCATAAAAAATAATACCGCTCCCTCCCCCTCTCTCTGTCTCGCCCTCTCTATCTCTCTCTTCCCTATCTTTTTTTAAATAATTTAATACATTTCAGGTGGTGGGGGAGGGGAGAGGGGAGATCAGCTGTCATCACTTTAGTTAAAATATACACGGTCATTTCATTTTTGTGTGCATGACAATTACACGGAATTTAAACTCTATGACCTACAGCTTTTTTTGTATTACGTGTCATCTTTATTCCAACTTATTGTTGAAACAACATGAATAAAGAAGTAAACATTTCCAACCCAGGTCCATGAACCGGTGTAATACAAAATACGAGTGGGCCTTTGGTAGGGTACACAAAACAATATAACAGAAACAATAGACTGGTAGGGCAGTTGATGTTGTGCCATTCTCACAATCGGAATATTAACATTTTGAATAGCAATTTTTCATATAATTATATTGCGTAATAAGGTATGATAAAAATCATAAGACAGATAATCCATTATAGACATGGTTTTAAATCAGACGATTCATCATAAATATTAGGTATGAAAATATATCTCATGGCCTAATACAACAACAGCAAGGCTTAATCTCGTGTTCAAATGCTTATACAATATAGAATATAAATCTCAAATCATCACGTTGATATCCTCTATGATAAGGAGAATACATTTCCTCTGTGAATAGCGCAGGAATAATGGTATTTTAAATGATGAAATATACCAACCAGCCATTGTTCTCTAGTAACATGAAATGGACTTTAACTAAACGATTGAGCATGTGTGTGTGTGAGTGAGTGAGGGAAGGGAGGGCGTCCTTTATTTCAGCATATAAAGGTGTCGGTCCTCTGTGGTTTCGTTCCTGACCTGAGATTGTAGAATCCATAAGACGTTACTATAGCAAGTCGGCTTAACGTTTGACATGCATGTCTGTGTTTGCTTTGGTTTCTTACGCAATCCATAGTAATCCCTTTGATGCTACTCTATTTTCTACGGAAATGTACCCTCTTAATATAATAATATTGATCCAATTTCTACACACCGTAAAGACATTTTGTACAAATGAATGTGGTATAATATGAAGCAAAATTAAAAAGTTAACCAAATCGAATTATTTAGGCAATCGTCACCTCTTATTTAGGCAATCGTCACCTCTTATTTAGGCAAAAAGGTAGGCCCCTACGGTGAAATTGCCCATACGCCGATGTCGTTTGGGCACTGTTCGGCTTCGAGATGGCCAGACTAACTCGATTCTATTTAGTCTACGTTAAGTATTCTCTCAGCTTCTTTTAATACACATTCGGTTCTGACGAGATTACGAGATGACAATTAAAGTTGTTTTAAAGTCGATTTATGAAAGCTTGAAGAGGCGCATATAATGTCGTTGTTTGTTTGTTTATTTATTGTTGTGTAATGTTTTCGGCGTTTCATTCAATTGAAGGGGGCAGAGGTGGCACGAACCCCGAACTTGCCACAGAGCCACAGAGCCCCCCCCCCCCATGATTTCTTTAAGATCGTTGTGGGGTGAGACTGCCTTCCGGCGTTGGGCCAAAACAGACCGGGGTCCGTTTTGCCCCAAGAAAACTACCAATGCTAAGTTTGATTCATAAGACATCCTTTTATATGCATATTTGATTAAAGGATGTCGTCAATTTAAAAAAAATAGATAGATAGATGGCACGTGACCCTTTTTGAACTTGTGCGAAATAAAACGACTATAGTATATTCGTGAAAATCACGAATATCATAATTGTTTTTCTGTTCTTTACTTAATATCAAAATGGCAATGACGTCATTAATACTATCCTCATAATAATATGTGTTACGAATACACATTGGCCCGTTTTTACCCAAACCGTGGGGTCCGATATACATGCCCCAGAGGTAAAATGGACCTTTCTTCAAAATAAACTAAATCGCCATTTTGACGAAGACTGCAATTTTAGTAGATTCTACGAGATACTCGGGGAATTTCTACTAAATAAGGTCTCATATCATTATTCACTAGGTGGTCCGTCTTACCCCCACTTTCATATAAAATATGGATATTTTCTAAGACATTTTGTTACAAAGCAATAAGATGTCAACCATCGGTCATGTATAGAGAAGGGGAATCATGTTTAAATGAAGCCACCATTATTGAATACCAAGATTGGTCGCCTTTAAATCAGTGATTATCTTGCAGTAATCCATGTTCACCATCATGACCATTGGTTTGGAAGGCACCTTGGTAGCTGATTCTCTATCAGTATGATATGTTTTACCTTTTGTTAGAAACAGTTAGTTTTCACAAATTTTGTTGAAAACATAGTTGAATAAAATTTAATGGTCCACGTAGATTTGAATAAATGGAGTGTTCATCAATAATAACACTCAGAGCTTGCTGTTAAGAATCACCTTACAATCAGTAATGTAGTAATCAAAATCAGTCAAACAAAGCTAAAAAGAAAAAAGTAAAGAGTGTTAAACATTTTAAGGAGCATATATACACCGATTTATTCCATTTAATGTTATTCATCCTCAGCCATAACATCAGTGACAGTATAGAACATTTATTAATACAGAGTTATGGTAGAAACATAATGAATTAATCATTCACATGTCATGTTAGGATGATAATTATAAATTCACCATATCAATAGTATACGTAATATGTGACATAAATTGAACCAAGTATCAAAATGGCAATGACGTCATTAATACTATCCTCATAATAATATGTGTTACGAATACACATTGGCCCGTTTTTACCCAAACCGTGGGGTCCGATATACATGCCCCAGAGGTAAAATGGACCTTTCTTCAAAATAAACTAAATCGCCATTTTGACGAAGACTGCAATTTTAGTAGATTCTACGAGATACTCGGGGAATTTCTCAAGTTATGGTAAATAATACAAAATTAAGAACTTTTTAGCATTATAGGTCTAATATACATATATTGGGATTCCAAATCTCAAAACTTCCTCAGTTTGGGAGCTCCCAAAGTCACTGATTAAGCAGTGACATATCCATTAATTTCCGATAACAAGTAAGAAATTATTTTAGCCTTATAATGCATTCTCGGGGATCTCAATTTTTTTTCTTCTTCTCACCTTTGGGAGGTGGATCCCACCCAAACCCATCCCTAGTATATGAATTTTCCATTTGTTCCATTTGTATAAAAGTAGGGACGATCGTTCAAACACACCGAATTATTAATGTATCCATCAACTTTATTTAAACAAAATGAGAACATTGATTTGTCTGCATTCCATGTGACCTCAAAAACACACCGCTTTATTTTACAAATCTGAAGTCTGGTCAGGCATGCTCACCTCCTATCACCCACAGCGTTTGGAATCAATGATGCCCCGTTTGTTGTCGAATTTGGGTCGGACTCATCCAGCATTATAAATTTCGAAGCTTATAGAGAAACAAATGAACTCAACGAAACTGATCACAACCATGAACATTCATTGAACTACCTAAGTTATCGAAGTGGTTCAAAAGCAACATCATTGAACCTCAAGAAGACCAATTTTATTCACTTTCGAAATTCAAAAAGTCATATTATTCATAATTTTGAGCTGCTTGTTGATAATGTTCCAATAGAAAAAAAGTCATCAATCAAATTCTTAGGTGTATACATAAATTAAAAATGTAACTAGAATGATCGTGTGAACTATATCTCTACCCCTATTTCTCGCAATATTGGTATACTATTAAAGCTAAAATATTTGTGCCCGCACATGTGCTTAGTAGGCCCCCATGCTATATAATACACTGGTTTTACCATATACTTCTTACTGCAATATCATATGGGCTACTCATAAGTGCAGTACTAATCGTATCTAAATGTTACAGAAAAAAGCAATTCGAGTTTGTACCGATGCAGGTTATAGCCACCACACTGACCCTGTATTTACCACGTTAAAAACTCGTGATTCTCGTGAAAACGCGTGATTTTATACACTACATGCAGAAATCCCTATCCATGTTTCGACTTAAATCCGGCATTCCTCCCCCATCAGTAATCATATTAATGCTAATTTTCATTTCTACTATCACCTATTAAACGCCAAAACAACCTTAGCTAAAAACTCAATTAGACATTCTGGCCCTGATACCTGGAATGCACTACCCCCTGAAATAATAATAATAATAATAATATTTAAGATTTATATAGCGCTGGTATACAAATACAGTTTCTAAGCGCTTTACAAAACAAGTGAAATGAAAAGTACGGTTAAACTAAATATGTAATAAGGATCAACAATAAAGTCGATTAATACAATGCTATCTTTTAAAAGAGCGGTGAAAGCGTTATTAAGCAAATAACTACCGTTGGTGAAGGTGATGGGACGAACTATCACCTCCGAGGCGATCTGGATGTAGCTATCTTTCCGAAGCGAAGCTGAGGAAAGATAGCGTATACATTCTGATCGACGAGGAAGTGATAGTTTCCCATCGCCTGAAACCAAAAGGTGATTATTTGCTTTATATTCCACATCTAAAACAATTTAACTACAAAAAGAAAAGGACGTGTATGCATCTACATAAAAGACACATGCCCAAATTCAGACCAAAAAAGTTTAACAGTAGTTTAACCCAACCCCTTGAGGGGACGCTGGTGCGCGCATGTGTTTGTTTTAATTGCGCTCATTGGTAATGCGCGCTTAATTACGCCTGTTTTAGTGCGCTTTTGGATAATCTTCAGTGAAAGTGCGTTGCCCTTTGTAGATAGTACCTCTATCTTCGGTGAAAGTGCGTTGCCCTTTGTAGATAGTAGTACTATCTACAAAGGGCAACGAACTTTTTGTTTCTCCCATCAATAATGGGCGATCTATCTTTCATCACGTGATTTACTTTTGACCAATCGTAGAGCAAGATTCTTAGTATGTGGAATATAATGCGCATTATCTTTAAATCCGCCATCAACATTTGCTTATCTTCAATCTTCATAAGTCCCCTTCGTATACCCGTCGTTACAAAACTCGATAATTTTCAGTACTCTTACTTTTTTGCTTCCATTCATTGAAACGTTGATTATAACCTTCCATGACCTGGTATGAATAAAGAGTGGCCTACTTGGGATACTGACTAATCACTGTTTTGTATACAAAAAAAGTTTACAGTCTATATAAACCAGCTCGCTGATCTCACATTCTTATTCATAATTGTCCAGAAACCTCGTGAGTCTTCTCATTCTATAATATATCCCAAGTTGGCCACCCAATATTCAAATGTGCATCTTCTGTTTTATCTTCATATATCAAATTGAAATCCTACTACATTGTACCAAATACATCTGTGCATCATGATGTACACCCCTCTTTCTTTCTTTTTCTCTCTCTCTCTCTCTCTCTTTCCCCTTTTACCAATATTTGTTCCTCCATATTCGTATTATTATGTATCCATCGAGGGTAGTCATACTATCAAGCTTTGCTTACTTTGTCAACCCCCCTGTTTGATATTTTAGATTAGTTACAGCCAGCCTAACTTTATTCGACATTATATTCTGTTGGAATGTGCAAAATGTGCAATGTCTTGTTTGTTATATATTGTAAAAATGTAAAAATGCAAAAGAAAGGAAAATCAAACAGAAATAAATAAACCAAATCAAATCAAATCAAACTATAAATTAACACCATGAAGAAGATCATTTGTGTGCGGGGGGGGGGGGGGGGGGGGGGAGGCGGTGTAAGATATATTAAGCAAATATTAATCGACTACGAGGGTAATGGTACAAACTATCATCGCCGAGGTGATCTCGGGGCTACTATCTTCCCGAGCCGCAAGGCGAGGGAAGATGGTAGCCCCGAGATCACCGAGGCGATGATAGTTTGTATCCATTGCCCAAGTAAAGGAGGTTAATATTTGTTTTATATCCCACATCGGCAATAAGGTCTATTTAAAGTGAATTTTACATAATAATAAGAACTGATTCTGCAGACAGTTTAGCTTCAGCTGGATTTTACAAAGCGCAACATGCATACATGTAATACAGTTGATGCGCGCTCATTTGACATTGACATTGACTTTGACATTTCGCGTAACCTACTTTGCTATGCGTATTCAATGGGCAAGGGTGGGCAAGTGGGGTAGCAGCAAAAAATTACTTTACAAAAGTACTATCTCGACCTGAGATCGAAAGATAGTACTTGTCTATACCTTTTTCGCGCTCTGTACAATCGCAATGCAAACAACTATACATGAGGGATATAAAAACAAGGTCTGGGAGCGGCACAACAAGATGTGACCCCATTCCATAGAACTGTCGTCCACCCCCCCCCCTCCCCCGGTCAAGAAAATCCTGGATCTGCCACATTTATCACTCCTCTGGCATGCCGGGTGCACAGCCAGAGAGAGACCGGGGTTTGACGGTCACTCCGCATGTGCAGGTTGCACAATGTACTTCTCTCCAATCCAAGCCTTCATCAGATCGCAGTGATCCCTAAAACAAACAAAAAATCAAAGGGGGGGAAATGAGGTGAATACAAAAAAAATCAATACGGACCATTTAGGTTTAACGTTATGCTCTTATGAAATTTTGAATCGCTATCAACAGTTGTGTTAATAGATCTTATCCTGAAGCCTGTGTGGCTCAAAGTCTAGCTTTGAACATCCCTGAACATAATATCAACAACCACCACCATCAGTTTTTGCACATGAACGATTCTTGGAAACTTCGAAATATTAAGAATGAAGCTCTGCTTACAATTTCTGTCATTTCTTCATCAGGTCTGTCCGACCCCACACCGATGTTTCCATCATGATGATCCGTAGTCTGCACACTCAATGGCAGTATCTCTGATGTATCTCCTTCCTTCAGAAATGATAGAAGAAAATTATTAAATGATGGTAGGTCCATGATATAACCCAAGAGTTAATCTTTATTTTAGTTATCACCTGACACCTACGGTAAGACAGACAACCTTTTTGTCAAAGAGTCAGAGTCGAGGGGCCAAAGCTGATGGGTCAAATTGTATAACTCAATGTGCGGCTATTTCGGGACAGGCTCAACACTAAAACATAACGACATGCACATTATCATCGAGATCGATGCATCATTATCATTAGATCATTACATGTCGTTATCTCTCCACTAATCGAATGGCTAAAACAATCCTTTTAGATCATAGAACGCAAATAAATTCATAATACTTGTCTGCCTCGGTATAACTTTTACAAAAAATTATTATTGATTTAATAACAATTCATGAATATATGATTAGCTGACTCCTAGAATGATTATGGCAGAGTTAAGATTTAACAATGTTAATAGGCTTCGATTCGATATGATACTGCTACAAGTAACTTCAACGTTTTAATTTCTGCCCCTTGAAAACAATTCATCACTTTTTCTTTGTTTTTAACGTAATATTATGTTGGCTAAAAAAAAACAAGTCGTTCGTTATAACATTTATCTGTCATTTCCGCGAACCTTTACTTTTATTCTAGTATTATTGCATAAAGTTATTTTCGAGTGTTTACATTCATTCGAGTATCCTTTTATCCAGTCATCTTACCTTGCTATCCACAACAATCTTTGTCTGTCTCCCTCCACGGTGATCTGTAACCAACACCGAGCATTGATTGGAACGATAGAGGGTGCACTCCATGTGGAAACGTGGACCACTCACTGATACCTGGCAAACATAACAGAATTACGAACAAAATTAGATAACTTCTTCCCCCCTCCATAATATGAAAGCTTTTCAATGGCAATAAGATACCCCCCCCCCCCCCTCCCCCCACTGTTTACAAGAAAGTAGGGAGGTTTTCAAAGTATATTTTTCCAAAACAATTCCCACAATTAGGTGTTGGCGAACCCACCCCCATTACTCAACGGGAGTGCTGAGAGGATTCCCAAATATTCCCGAATACAAAAATTGCTTTTCCCCCCCCCACCCTAATTCCAACCCTCGACGGCTTGCCCACAGTGAGTCCCGAGGGACTAAAGGCTATTCCTAATGCTGGAAGCCGGTAGGATTGTTTCACCTTCCCGCTCTCCAATCCTTCGAATTTTGACACCCCTCATTCTTTACCTTGTATCTCCCTTCACTGTGGCTTCTGTCACTGTTACGGGACGAATTGCCTCTCCCTTGATTGTTGCTTCTGTCACTGTTACGGGATGAATTGCCCCTCCCTTGATTGTTGCTTCTGTCACTGTTACGGGATGAATTGCCCCTCCCTTGATTGTTGCTTCTGTCACTGTTACGGGATGAATTGCCTCTCCCTTGATTGTTGCTTCTGTCACTGTTACGGGATGAATTGCCCCTCCCTTGATTGTTGCTTCTGTCACTGTTACGGAATGAATTGCCCCTCCATTGATTGTTGCTTCTGTCACTGTTACGGGATGAATTGCCCCTCCCTTGATTGTTGCTTCTGTCACTGTTACGGGATGAATAATTGTCTCTCGCTTGATGTTGGTAGGTTGCCATTGTACGACTGAAATATAGAACATTATTGTTTAATCAATGATTATGTGAGAGCAGATTTCATCAATAAGAAAAAATAATAACGAGAGGCGATTTATAAAAATGGTATATTTTGTAACCAATTTCAAATTCAGAACTTAGGCTGAAGCGGCGAAGCGTTATTAAAAGAGAGAAGGAACACTAATCGAATGTTCTAAAGCACCTGTCATGAGTGAATACAAACAAACTTAATGCTTTCGTCACAATCAGTGCAATTACCTGTTTTGGTAATCTTTCACTTGCTGTGTAGTTAAATAACTGAAGTGGTTTATCTGGTTGGTGATGTAACTTGAAAAAAAAAGAAAATCTTCATAATCAGTGGAAAACTGCCCTTTAAAAAAAAAAGAGCTTTCACTTGTTGTGCTGCAAGCTTCTTGTCCTTTATTGTTATTTCAGTCCCCCCCCCCCCCCCCCACTCAGAGGTCGGAATGACCGCATGCGTGTTGCCAAAATGTCTGGTAAAGGGGTATTTTTCGTGCGACAAAGTCCGGCCCGAGAATTTGAAAAAAAAAGGGTGTATTTGACTTTTCACCCAGAGATTTCTTTAAAAAGGGGATGTTTTTTCTTTTTTTTCTCTCATCTCTTTGGACTCCTGAGAAATTATTCCGAATTTTAGGGGGGTACATAGAGCATTTTTCCTGATTTAGGGGGGTCTCCAAGGCAGGAAAAGACTGCGAAAAGCCCGCGAAAGGGGGGTTCGAAAATGTTAGCAGTCCTCAGATAGGGGGTGCTTTCAAAAAGAGGGAACAAGCATAATGCGTACCCTAAATAACACTGAGTGGGGGGGGGGGGGCAGGTTTCAGTCTCTGTTTAGTATGTGAGTACATGTAAAAGTTTTGAAGAAGCTAGTAGCACAGCAAATGAAAGCTTATCATAAAAAAAGACAGTTTTCACTGATGATGAAGAAGGAAACAAAAATCAAGTTACGTCACCACCAGATAAATTTCTTCGGTTATTTAGTGAATACACAACTTCATAAAACATCTCTCATCACATCTCTCCATTTCGATTTGACACACTTCGGAAATTTAGATTTAGTCTATTAGTAGGTCCATGATCTTTGACACTTTCTGAGAGTTTCGTTCTATCACAATCATCATCGTGCTGCATCAGCAACAGCGCCAGCTACGACAGCGTTTTGAAGAAGCTTGCAATGCAGCGAGTGAAAAATTTATCAAAAAGTGAAGTTTTCCACTGATTATGAAGAAAACAATAATTTTCAAGTTACACAACAACCAACTGAATCTCTTTAGTTATTTAGTGAATGCAACAAAAAAAATCTCACCACATCTCTCCATTTTGATTTGACAGACTTCGGTAGTTTAAATAGGTAAATGTCATGAAAAGTATTTGTTTTCTGGAAGGGGCACTTGGTAGCGTTGAAAGGCAGAAGACTATGCTTTGAAAAAGGTGCACTCTTGATGCTTGTTGGGCTTTTGGACTCTCCTACACTAGACCCCATTGGTTTGCAGTGTGATGAATAAAACAGAGGAGCATTTTACTATAGGAAGCTGCTCCATTTTTTAGGAGATTTTATTTTAAGGACTTTAATAGGGCACAATAGGTAGGCATAAGTAAGTGGTATTATAAGATGATGACGTGGATCCTAATCAAATGATTGGTTGAAAGCGTACACGTGACCCGGCTTTTATTTTGCCTAATGCGTAATCGCGCGTAACTTGGGTAATGACCGGTCATTATCAAAATCATGTTAGAAAACATCATTTTATAAAACAAATAAAACATAATCTTATAAAAACAAATAATACACATCATTTTGTTCGAGCATTAGTGAAATTACCCACACTTGGTACCTTCAAAACCGTCGAAACGCCCTCGGCTATTGCCTCGGGCGTGTTAAACTGTTCCAAAGGTACCTCATGTGGGTAATTCTTACTAATGCCCTCACTGATGTGTATTATTTGTATACTAACAACAAATGGGAAGGGCACTAATCATTAAGAAAAGGACAATTTTAGGGGGTAATTGTAAAAATCACGGAGCACTGTGTACCCTCGCCAAAAGGCGTAGGCCTATCGCTAATGGCATCTTCTCACCTCAAAACTTTCAACAAAAATACGTAATAAACGTGAGTGATTTATGTATGATAGTTCTCTTAATGCAGATGTAAGATGAGTAGAAATGAAAAATGTTAATAGTCATATTTGGCATTGATTCTTTGGATTTGAAACCTCTCCCAAGTTATGATTAATAATAATAATATTCCTCTTTTATATAGCGCCCAATACATCGATCCAACGATGTGCCCAAGCGCTTTACAGAATATACCCCGGTCATCGGATTCAGGCTAACCCGCACACAAATGTATGCACATTTTCCACTCCTTTTGAGAGTGGCTTCCATAATTTTTAGTGGATTTCCACTCAAACCGGAGTTGTCCCCGATCTAACTCCCCCAAAAGTGAATTTTAAGGATTGAAACTCAATTTGAAATTTCCAAGAGTCCAATGGCTTGTGATGATATTATTTTATTCACCTCATTTTTGTTGTATTCACTTTTTGTTCTAGGGATCACTGCGATCTGATGAAGGCTGGGATCGGAGAGGAGAACATTGTACAACCTGTACATGCGCAGTAGGCGTCAGACCTCGTCGATCTCCCTCTATCTTTGCACCCTGCATGCCAGAGGAGTGATGTGCTGCAGCTTACCATCAGGCTAATATAGTGCCCCCCCCCCCTCCATAATTTTCAGTGGATTTACACTCAAAACGGAGCTATCCCCGATATGAACCCCCAAAAGTGTATTTAAAAAAAAAAATCAATTTGAAATTTCCAAGAGTCCAATGGCTTGTGATGATATTATTGTCAACATGATTTTATTATTTCCTTTTATATTTCCGTTGACACTTGAACTTTATTGTCACATTTCCTTTTGTCTATTTTGACTTTGTGTTAACTCAGAAGACCAAAGTCCAATTTCACGAGAGTACAAGCTACAGCGCCACGTATATATGGCAAGGTTACGATGCGTTGCGACTAGTTGATTTTCATAAAGCTACATATAACTTTCTTCATTCCTTATCCAACATAAACTGCAGACATTTTATTGGAATACACAACTGAAAGGTAATGCATTTTTGTTTATATCTTGAGTGTTATACATGTAGAATAATTTTTCAATTCAGAATCGGTTCTGCGTCACAGCTATATGTGCAGTAGATATTTGCTATGTACAAGATCATGAAAATAGTATCATTTTTTTGCTTTCTGTATTGCACGTTCAATACTAGTACAAGTTTATGAGACTGACAGGCGGAAAAGGACGGGCGATTTAATTGAGGGTGTAGAATTAGAATTTGTTTCACGTAAATTGTAGGAAACTGACCAAGTTATTGGTTGGAATTTTCGAAAACGTCCATTATTTATTTTATCAACAAACTGACTTCCATCCGTACACGTCGGCAGTTTCATTATAATATCAATGCCTAGGACGAGTAACGCCTTTATAGTCATGTTGTGTGTAGGACGATATACTCCCGAATAACTATCCTATATTAAAGGACAAAGATGATTGAAGAATATAACAACGGACAGAATCTGGACTAGGGGTGGAATTAAATTACGTGATAGTTTTTGTCGTTGGATTTGCGAATTATAAACACCAGGGGCAGCGATCCCGGGGGGACAGGGGGACACGCCCCCCCCCTGGAAAATTTGAAAAAACTGCAACAAAAAAAGTGTTTAGCAAATACTGACTAAAGCCTGCAACAAAATTTAGGCTATATGGAGGGCCCAAGAGAGCGGCGATTAGAAAAATGAAATGCAAAAATCTTCTCGCTCCCTCGCATAATGTCCTTTAAAGTCTACAGGTAAATTTGTAGAAAAGTAAAGTGTGACAAAATTATATTGCTTGTTTTTATACTATAGTTTTGCTAAGGCATGTAATTTTTTAATACCACAAAACTTCACAATCTTGTGAGGGTTTAGTCACTTCCGTCATCTTCACCCCTCTCGTTCACTATGCTCCCTCAAACTGGCGTAATGATGGGGGGGGGGGGGGGGCTGGGGGCAATTGCCCCCCTAATTGCAATTGCCCCCCTAAGGCGGGCCCATGGTTGCTCATCTGACCGTAATTAAATGTCTAAAAACCTGAGCTTCCGGGGGCTCTGCCCACTGGACCCCACCAAGGGCCCTAAGACAGCCCCTGGATGCCCATCTGATCGTAATTTAATGCCTAAAACCCCTTAGATTCTGGTGACTATGCCCCCTCTACCCCACTCCAATTAGTGACGTGCATGCCAGTGTCATAAATAAGATATCAAAATATGTTCATCCGACCGTAATTAAATGCCTTAAAAAGCCCTGAGCTTCCGGGGGCTCTGGACCATACAAGGGGGCCCATAAGGCGGCCCCTGGATGCTCATCTGACCGTCATTAAATGCCTAAAACCCATAGCAAGGGAACAGAAAGTTAAGATTTCTTTCAAATACTGGACCTTACAAAATTCTGCTATTTTTTTTTACACTGCAATATATTGAGGCACAGTAAGAAAAAAAGCAACGAGAATTGTACATTTTCTGACCCTTTAGAATGCTATTTATAAGCTATAATTTTATATTGGCGCGTGGAATTACGAAATCATCATATGAAGCACATGCGAGGAAGCAAAGCGAAGGAGCTTTAGCTAATTTTACATCTTACACCCTTCAAATCTCTATATTTCTTATTCAATTTACCATGTAAGCGTAATTTATTTATTTATTTTATTTATTCATTTATTTATGCATGTTCACAATTTCACAATTCATTGAAGTTAACATCACATGAAAAAAATTAATATAATATAACAAATTATTTTAATTTTACCATCTATTTGAATTGACTTCACGTGAAAAAGAATATATCAATGTTTTATCAAAGACAAGTTGCAACTAATATACAGTTTGAAGAATGAACACTTTAAGGTGATGAAATATAAGCAAATAGAGCTTGCATCGTACAACACCTTTCAAATATATAATATGTGACAAATAAAATTCCTAAAGTTTGGGAGTGAACTATTTACACTATTTACAAAGAAAAAAAAAGTATTTTGTTAAGCCTATATAGTAAACAAAATAGTGTTCGATATAATTAAAACTGATAGATAGATTATAATGTAAGTAATATCTTACATCTGTGAAATGATACTACATTTGAGTGCTCTTTTAAAGGAGTTTGTTTATTTTATATTTCGAATATCATTAGGTAAAGAATTCCATACATCTGACCCTCTATGTCTGATTGATTTCTGGGATTGATTGATAGGAGCGCACAATCCTTCAAGGGAAAATAATCCAACCTTGAAAGCAAACTACCCTAGATGAAAGCAGACAATCAGAAAAGTAGACTGGTGAAAGTTATGAATTTATGAAAGTTGTAGTCACTATAGGACTGGGCTCTTCCTATTGGCTGAATAGGCAATGTGTCTCTGTGATGTAGTGACGGACAAATTCTCCAATTTTGTGCCAAGTGACTAAAATGTCTATTTAAAAAAATAACGTATGACTCACGAGGGTCTTCTCTCTTTAGAGAACCTATGATAATGTGCTAACCATACTATATTTTGAGTAGTGACCCACAGGAGAAGGCATTTGGGCAATTCCGTGTGGGAAAGAGGAAAATCACCAAATTCTAAATTTGATCCAACTTCAATAATTTAACATTCTCCATGTGGACAAGAAATCACTTGTGACGAAACTGAAAATCGTTTTGAAATATCTTTACGGTTTTTCTGAAAAATTTATTTGAAGTTGGGGCTATTTTGGGGGCCTCAATTACACGATCATGATTTAATTTCTTAAAATTCAGTGGAGCAATGTATTTAAAACTTATTCCTACACATTTATTCCTAATTGAACAACATCACAAATAGGAATCAAGCTTTGCAAATCATTTTCAACAAATGAAAACAGTTTTTTTTAGGAGAGATTTTTCAATTTTACCCTTAAAATGGCGTAATTCCGTTACCAAAATTTGAAAGAAGTTTCACTCACAAAGTTATTTCTTACCTATTTTTGTTGTAGTTCAAAATTCTCTTCCTTTATCTAGCTACTAACAGCCCTAAACATCAATTTTAGAGGTATCTAATTATTTTCCTATTAAAACACTGGTAACGGAATTACAAGGGGCAGCAGCACTAGTAATGATTGGTATGTTTTTCAAGAGATGGACCTCCTGCCTCATGTAAATATACAGTATTTTTTTTTAAAAATATTTTTTCCCCTTCCACAGGGTTCTTTATTTTCAAAACAAATTTCATCATATACAGAACATCCATATATCATATACAAATAATTAAATAAATAATTTTCATACATAATGGCTTGACACAGATAATAATCATCACGGCCGAAAACTTTTGTGGCAGATAAAAACAAACATTTATGACAAAATTAGTACTTTAAATATACCAACAACAAAAAAACAAACATAAAATACATGATCATGTTTATATTAGCACATTTCCAACACTCTCAAAACATTTTCTAAAGTGAAACCATTTCTTTTTCAATTTATTCTCTCTGAGATTTGTTTGGTATATATATTTTTCCATTTCATAATAACGTTTTACAGCTGATAAAATTATATCAAATGATGGTAATTGATTTCGTAATTTAGCTGAAAATATTTCTTGTCTTACAACCATCAGAACACAGTTGAGTGCATTATTATTGCTACCGCAAAATCCAAACAATTTATTTTGATTTGTAAGTTTGATCCTTTCCCCCGTATTACGAAATATCCAGAACTCTAACTTCGACCATACTTCACTAGAACAGTTACAAAAGCAAAAAACATGTATGATAGTTTCATCATTGCTACTACAAAAAGTACACTTCTTGTCAGTCACTAAACCAAATCTTAACAAACTGTCCTTCATATATAATATTCTATTTAAAATCTTGATTTGAAACCACCTCATGTTGATATCTATTGTTGACTGAAATGGAATTTGACAGTACGAACCCCAAAGTACATCTTGAAAATCTAAAAAACTTTTCCACTTTGTAAGGGCTTTACATTCTTTTACTTTGTTTTTTAGCAAAGACTGATAAATATGTGAACAACCAACATTTGTTTTCACCACAAGGTGCACGGCTTCGGGAATAATAGGTTCTAAGGCCTTACTAGGAGCTACATGTGTAGTCATTTTAAAACCTGACCGAATTGCATTACAAAGACCATAGTACTGGAGGAAATTTGTTTGTATGTCAAATCTCCGCTGAAACTCAAAATATGAACAAAAAGAACCATCTATTTTTAGGATGTCATTCACAAAACGTATTCCTCGTAAATTCCAAGCCCCCAAAAATACCACTTTGTCATTTATTTTAATGTGGGGGTTATTCCAGAGAGGTTGACTTGCAATGTCGTCAATAAGAAGTTCGACTAAGTCTGACCAAGCTGTAAATATACAGTATGCTGTGTTACAACATTTTTAATGGATTTTGCCCCTTTTTTTTGAAGTATTGGCTTATTATATTAATTGTCTAACTAAAGACTTAGGACCTGGCTTTGATAAATTCAATGAATGTTTAAAAAAAACTTTTTTTTCAAATTTGCATAAAGACTACAAACAAGGCTGGGAATTTTAGATGTGTTTATTTTCATTCACTCTGAACTTGCAATTAAAATTGTACCAACATCTCTTATGAAACCTTTGGATTTAAGCATGGAAATACTTCATATTATTTCACCTATGGCGATTTGAAACAGTGCCTTTTCTGATTTTGTCTTCTTCACTGATCTCATCTAATCTATCAAGAAAAAAAAAGTTTTTCATTAGAAGTTAGATAGCTAAGACCATAGCGGACTAGCCCTCTTGCAAACTGTGAATTTCCATGCTCTACGTATTATACATAATGTGACTATTAAAGGGAAGGGGGAGGGCAGGGTGACTTTGACGATGTCCGCTAGCACTCAAAGAAAATACCCCACGAAAACACCCTAAAAAACGGCTAGGTGGAGGTTGGAATGCAAGGTCTACATGTAAATTACCCCCCAAAATGATAATTCATTAAAAATAAGATGGCAAAGACCATAGCGGACTAATCTTCTTGCAGACGGACACTTTCTATACTCTACGCGTAATATGGATGGGGCCATTGGAGGGGGGGGGGGGTGACTTTGAATCAGTCCGCTAGCACACAGAGAAAATACCCTCGCTGATGACTACATGTAGGTGGAGGTTGAAAAAGCAAGGTCTAATCTAGCGAAAAAAATATTTCATAAAAAGTTAGAAGGCTTTGGCAAATACCGGACTAGTCTTCTTGCAGACGGTCACTTTGCCGACTCGTAACACGTAAAACATATAGGACTGAGGGAAGGTGGCAGGGTAACTTACTGTACAGGTCCGCTAGCGCTCAGAGAAAATACATTAAAAAACGACAAGGTGGAGGTTGAAGGGGAAGGTCTAATCTATCAAAAAAACATGTATTTTATTAGAAGTTAGATGGCTACGACCATAGCAGACTAGCCCTCTTGCAGACGGTTAGTTTCCATACTCTACGTATTATACATATGGGAAGGGGAGGGGGGGGGGGGTGGTGACAGGGCGCCTTTGACTAGATCGCTAGCGCTCAGAGAAAATATAACAAATTCAAGAACACTGATGAAGTGTGTAATTAATTTTAAAAGAATGATAACAAACTATTAACGAATGATAACAATTTAGTGAATTGGCGTAATGATTTACAAAGTTTGACATTTTATAATTTTTATTGCAACTCTGTTGATGACATTATCTTAATTAATTAATTTTTAATCAGGTGCTAGGTTTTGTGGATTGAAATTGTAGTATGGAACTATCCGACAAGGTTTGTAATTAATTTTAAAAGAATGATAACCAGTGCTCCCTCTATTAATGTCGCAAAATACGCTCAGCAGGTTGAAAAATTGGCTCGACAGAAATATGAGATAGGGGAATGATTTACAAATTCTGGTGTGAAATATTATTGAAACGCTGTTGACAAAATGATAGCTATTAAGCTCTCTTTTTATAAATAGTTTAGATTTTGGTGTTTGGTTTTATGGACTGAAATCATCCTAAATAAATATTCATGTGTTTTGTTTTTAATTTACACCGAGATCCCTGTGTTGGGCGTAGGCAGTGTTATTAGTAGCACTTAAGTGTTTTTGTAATTGTTTAAATGCTATGTAACCGTCCACGACGAACAGGTTGTAATGTTGCAATTTTCAATCGATTTTGATCAAACCTGCATAAAATAAGCTTTGAAATAATGTAATGCATGTGGTATTTGCTTGGTTAATAGGCAATCACAATAGTCAATAAAACAATTGAATATCCTTTGTTTCCTATTGAATACTGTGGAGTTTATTGACCTGTTTCTATAAATTGGCCTTGGCGACTTTACAGCCAGTTTGTCATGTATGGTCACAAATGTGATCTGTATATGTGTAATTCCGTTACCGGCAAATGGGCAATAATATAGTTTGTCATACTTGGTGTGATGTTCCTACTTGCAACCTAAACCAAATTAAAATGAGTTGTAAACTAGTGTATATGATAACACATATTGACATAAATGTAATCACTACACACCAATATTTGCTCCGAAATGTCATATTTACTTGCCATTTAACAATATAAAAGACGCGTTTTCCAACAGTTTTTAGAAATTAAGTACTCATATGAATTGCATTGTAGTTAAAATCAATTATTGCAACCCCCCTGAAACAATTAATCAACAATTTAAGCCTACATAATGTTTACAAAATCACTTTTTTTCAAGCTTATTTCAGAATACGTAATTCCGTTACCATTTATGTAATTCCGTTACCGCTACCTTCTTTCATTAAACCATCCAGCATAGATATACCATGACAACTTCACCCAGAAAAATCTTGCCATGGGACAGTCAACAATATAAGCACCCTTTATTAGCATTACTTCACCCCCAATTGGCTGCAGATTTCAGACGAAATCTTGTCAAAGTTATTTTAAAAAATAACCTGATTTTTCTGCCGTAATTCCGTTACTGACACACTTTTGGTCCTGGTGTGTTCCGAATGTTGTACACAAAAAAAATCATTTCGATTTGCTAACAGGTGCATAATACAATAATTTAAAAAGATAAATGATCAGCTAGGTCTAACCACCTGTCTACAGTATATAAAAATAGAGCCCAAATTTCTCTTAAATGTAATTCCGTTACGTAACCGTGGAAAACCTGCCAAACGGAACACGCGCCCCTATAATATATGGATATGCTCTTCTCTTGTATTATTGCACTGAAAAGAAGATTAAAAAAGCAAAATAATTATTTACTTACATGCTGAATTTGCAAATGTAATCGATGTTGAGCAGATAGAAATATTTGAGTGTTCCTGGGTGTACCAATGATACTGATAGTAATGAATGTACACGCGATATCTCCGGCCCACAAAATATGAATGATTTTCTGCTCAATCAACTCAGTTTATATACCCCGAATATGGCCGCGCCGAAAATCTGCCCCGAATCGCACTCGTGGGGGATACACGAATTTGGTGTTCCATTGTTTGTCTGAAGAGTAGGAGGGGCCTAACGAAAAGAGTGAGTATTTCTCTTAGTCTACTGAGAGACGCGTTTTGTTATATATAGTGCATCATATTTGTATGTACTTTTTCCAGGTTAGTATTAGTGTTAAACCGCATGCCCTGTTCCATAAAGCTTGATACCAATAACAAATGCTAATATTACATGACAAATTTGCTATCATCTAAATAAATGCAAAGATTATAATAGATTGTAAGAACTATTGTAACTTATTATTACTAACAAGTTTTATGAAAGTGTCTTCCATCACATAACTTCATCTGCTGTATGATATAATCGATCCACAGATTTAAAACCAATCGATCATCGCGCATAAAATAACAATGACATTGGAAATCGTCTAGTTCTTCATATAATTATTCATATATTTTGTTATATTGAGACTTAATTAGTATAATTTATAGGAACTTAGGAAGATAAGAGTTTGAATTTAGATCTATCATTGGGACGTTTGATGAGATGATACTTATTCCTTTCGTAGAACTTGATTAAGAGAAAAAAGAAGAAAAAAATCCTGAACTATGTCACTCAATGAATACAGGAAAACTATCGTCTGCAGATAAATCCACTCCGCATATTTCTCAAGGGTCTGTGAGTGAGAATAGTGTGTGTGGGTGTCTTTTTTATTCGTGTTTTATTATTTATTTAGCATCTTTAGCCCCTCGTAAAAATATTACATTGAAGTAGTTTATCATGAAAAAATCGTAGTGCAAGATTTAAAACAAGAAATGTACTGATTTTCTTCGAAATTAATAGATAAGCAAATAATTACCGAACAAGATTCGATTTTCATGGTTTTCTCAAGTCGAATTTTTAATTTTTCATTTTAGAGAGAGTAATAATTTGTGCGATGAGTGTTACAGACAAATAAATGGCTTCTAAAATGGGAATAAGGCAATCTTCATTTTTTCCTCTAACTTAACCTATTACATTCTACTTTATTCTATCTTTATTTTATCTGAATAAAATCATCGTATAAATTGACGATGAATGCTGCATGTGGAGGTATGTGTTCCAAAATCTAAAATGATTTGATAGGAAGTGATAGTGCTAAGTTTTTATTTCTTTCACTGCCTATTTGGATTGATAAAATCGGATCTATTAAGTGTCCTGCCTAATAACAAGAACAACATCAATAACAAAAAGCGCTACAGCCTATACAGGGAGTGTTTCATCAACTAGAATTGATTTCGATTTTAGGGCTGAGTGAAACACCCCCAGGTATATTATCCGGAGAAGGATATCTGGTTCAAACTGGTTCAAAGGGTCTTCCCCACATCGTGACGTCAAGTATACACCCATTTGACATAGAACTCTCTATGATTGGACATAGCAAGATATGACGTTTCATCTTTTTCACCAATCATCGTCTTACAAAATCAACATGTGTACTGGACCAATCATCATATACCGCACCAGTATATTCCTAGCTAGCTAAGCAGATCATTTCAACGCAGCACTTTGCCTCGAGTGGACAGGAGAAAATGCTGTGTAATATTTGTACTTTCTGTCTTTCTACTTCATAAAGAAAGATTTCACGTTCTTGTAATGCAGTGTCGCGTGGTAAGAGATAGTGTGATTCGTTAATGTTGATCGATGTTCTGTAGACAGTGGAGACCTAGGATCTATACTTTGTTTAGATCTATATTCATCTTCAGAACATTAATAAACCTAAATCTAAGTTAACTGTCATGTATTTGGATTGCCATGGAGTATTTGATAAAGACTTCTCACTTGTGACATGATACAAAGTAAGTATATCATTTGATTTTAGATATCTTACTGGAAGTTCTACCATTCAATGAAAGAAAACGGGAAATGTTTAACATAGGTATTTCAGATTTACAACGGCTCAATGTCTTTATTTCAAGGGGACAGTGGTATCCTGACAGAGAGAGAGAGAGAGAGGGAGAGAGAGAGAGAGGGAGAGAGAGAGAGAGAGAAAGGAGCAGAAAGAGGGAAGAGAAAAATAGTAAGAAAACAAATTTGAATACATGTCATTAATTTTTTGTGAGGATTGAATCAATTTACTGCCTTCGATATGTTTCTTGTCATTGTGATTACAAACTATAATAGAGGCCTGAAATGAAATGCAGTCTCATCAAAATAATTTCATAGTATCGCTACCGAAAATGTCTTTAAAACAAGAGTAGTGTATAAGGGTCTTAAAAACTGCTTACAAAAACAATGTTAGATGAAATAGAAAATTGAGAAATGTGAAAATAATGATATCAATTCTCTGTCATGTGATTGATAAAATGTACATAATTTGTTGATGTCATGGGACAGGTTCGAATCCTGTGAGATTCCGGTCAAATCGATCACTAAGAATCTTCTTTGGGGTCCATACATCATCATTATTGTATTTTATCCAATCGTTATAAATTATTTAGGCTCTAAATCTCTTGTGTCAATCGTAGCATGGTGACAGCATCTATATCACTAAACCTTCCATGTTTTATCCTTGCAGCTCTATCATTGAACCCTTCAAAAACATCTCTTCAAATTTGGAAAACAGGACGTTCTGATTTACATGTAAATTTACTAGAAAATGAATAGGGGCTGAGTAATGAGCATATAAAGATAAGGAAATCAAGGTGGTTTTTATTGAAGTTGATTTCCAGCAAGTTTTTGTGAGTTTATTTTTTATTTTAATGGTTCAAACAATCAATCTGCTGCAGGATAAACAATCCAGAATGAATTATAGCCAAGTTCTATCGACAAACGATTTCCATACCAGAACTCATGATTAGCTTTAACATTTTGAATAGCAATTTTCCATATAATTATATTGCGTATATAGTAGAAGAATTTATGACATTATGACTGTTAACACAGAAGATCATAATAACATTATCATCTTGAGTGCATTACATTCTCTTTTATTTTAATCTCAATAGCCTCTGAATTAATATGACGTGCTATGGGCTTTTTTTAATAAAAACTTCATATTTACCAGAGACAACATACAATATTATACAAGTCATGTACAATTGAGAAACACGATACAAGTTAACCCTGACAAAAGCAAGAAAAAGAAGGATAAATCGAAACCAAAACAAACGCACAATAGTTAGTAATGTGCGATCACAGGTTCAAGAATTGCATGTGATAAACAATGTATTCTTCTGTGTAAACTGTATTTATAAAAGTCTACTTCTAAATTAACACAAGCCCATTATCATCATCATTATCTTCATCATCATCTTTAGTATATTTTTATAAAATTATCAAAATTGGTCTTATTATCATTTCTATTATTAGCTATCATGTATGCTACTATGGTTTAGAAATAATATATAAACAGTTTATTTCATCGCAACCCAAAATGAATAAATGAATACATTGGGTGGTGTTCCGATAGCGCGTACTAGGTTAAGCCTGGCTTAACTTAGTCCACACTTTTATGGAGTTTTTTTTTTGCACACTCATTTACCCTGTACAGATTATTTTAATCCTGCAATGAAAAGTGTCAACAAAATTAATTTTGCAATGAAATGGGAAGAAAAAGATAATATGATTATGAATTGAATTTCTATAAAGTCCTTCGTAGATTATCTTTGTCATGAATATTGAAGGAGGAAGATGAAACCTAGCATTCCATATAAGTGTGAACTAAAATTCTTGTTTAGTCTGAAGTTAGTCCCGGCATAACTTATGAGAATACCACTATTGCAATGCTAACCAAAATAATGTACGCTTAATTTACGGAAGATTTAACTTTTTGTGCAGCGTGATTTTACAATAATATTTGGAGATGTGAGGTAAATTTCTATGCACACTGAATTAAACATGAAATTAGTCACACCTCAAATCAGGGGCGGCGGAGCGTCTTTCAAAGTGGAGGGCACCAACAAAAAAGGCCACTTTCTAGACAAAAAGGGGTTCCCACAAACGGAAATCTCAAAGCGAAAATATAATTTTTTTAGCAGTGGTATATACCCCTACACTGTGATTACATTATCACGGATGATTTCAATGTTTGTTTCTCTCTTTACATTGCCCAAGATACTGCTTATGAGCATCATACCTCGCAGTTGGGTGTGATGGTCTATATTGCGAAGTGAGCGAGCAAGATTTTTAGATTACATCTTATAAAGAGGAAAGAACAATCCTGATGGGGTTTAAAGCACAATACATTCATGAAAGACTGAAAAGATCTTTAATATCAACTTTAAATGCGAGCGAGCTTTGGGTAAAATTCATGAAAAGGTTGCTCTTAGTCGCTTTAAATTAGGAGAACAATTATGGTTGAACGTCTCCCCACTGAGCAAAATAAATGTATGGGGGCAAATAAGATTTTAGTGATGAATACCCCCCCCCCACCCCCCCCCCCCCCTCCTATTTGAAAATCCTGGATCCGCCCTATGGTTAGCTGCAGCACATCACTCCTCTGGCATGCCGGGTGCACAGACAGAGGGAGACCGAGGTCTGACGCCTACTGCGCATGTACAGGTTGTACAATGTCCTTCTCTCCAATCACTGCAGCCTTCATCAGATCGCAGTGATCCCTAGAACACAAAGTGAATATAACAAAAATGAGGTAAATAAAATAAAAATTCATACGAGTCATTTCGTTTTAATGTTTTCCTCTCTTGATTAATTGAATCGCTATCAATTGTTGTGTTGATAGATAGGATAGGCTAATCTTATCCTGAAGCCCTTGTGTCTCAAAGTCAAGCTTTGAACATCCCTGAACATTATTATCAATAACCAACCACCACCATCAGCTTTTTCACATTAGGCCTAACGATTCTTACAAACATAGAAATATGAAAATGAAGCTCTGCTTACAATTTCTTCATCCGGTCTGTCCGTCCCCGGAGTCTCGGAAGCACTGTCAAATCCCACCCCGCTATTTCCGTGTTGATAACTGTCATCTGTGGGGTGTATACTCACTGGTAACACCTTCAGTGTATCTCCTTCCTTCAGAATTGGTAGAGAAAATGATAACAAATTGTAAACGTTTATAGAGGTATAACCCAAGAGTTATACTTCATTTAGTTATCCAGTTAGTGCATTGTACAACTGCACTAACTCTATACTCCATAGTCATTAGCTGGGATATAAGTTAAAAAAATAATTGTCACCTCATGGCTTAGACGGGGTAACATCGACCCGAATTTAGGGGCTCTGGGGGCAAAACCCTTTTTGTAAATGAGTTAGATGGCCCAAGTAACTTTAAGGGGTTAAATCTTATTGGTAAATTGTGTGTCTTAATGTCATTGTGTGACTGTTTCGGGACAGGCTCCCATACTAAAACATAAGTTATGTTAACGATATGACATTATCATCGAGATCGATGCATATCATTAGAATATTTCAAAGGTTCCAATATCTTTAGCACTGGGTCACGTGATCTCTTCACTAATCGAATGAAACAATTAGCAGAAGCAACAATCATTCTAGTTTCCGTTCATTAAACGCAATAGACCTATGATATTTGACTGTCATGGTGAACTTTAAAAAACACAATAATTATTGATTCAATACAAATTAATTACTACGATTAGCTGATTCCTAGAATGATTATGGCAACGTTAAAATTTGATAAAGTAACTAGGCTTCGATTCGATATGATACTGCCATAATGTCAACGTTTTAATTTCTGCCCCTTGAAAACAATTCATTCCTTTTTCTTTGCTTTAAAGTAATATTATGTTGGCTCAACAAAACAAATCGTTCGTTATCTGTCATTTCCGCGAATCTTTACTTTTAGTCTAGTATTATTGCAAATATCAGTGAGGGATCCAGAGGGCACATGGGGCACGTGCCCCCCCCCCCCCCCGCCGGCCAAAAAATAGCGCTTACTACCCCCTCCCCCTCCCCCCCCCTCCACTGAGCGAATTTGCGGCCGGCGTGTTTTTCGAATTTTCGGGAGCAAAACAAAACAAAATCCTCTTACCCCCCCCCCCCCGGTAAGAAATTCCTGGATCCGCCACTAGTTATTTTCGAGTGTTTACATTCATTCGAGAATTATTTTCTCCAGTCATCTTACCTTAACATCCACAACGATCTCTGTCTGTCTCCCTTGGTGATCTGTAACCGACACCGAGCATTGATTGGAGCGATGGAGGGTGCATTCTATGTGGAAACTTGCACCACTCACTGATACCTGCCAAACATAACAGAATTACGAAAAAAATTAGACAACTTTTTCCCCTCCACAATATGAAAGCATTTCAATGGCGATAAGAGACCCACCCCCCCCCCCCCCCGCCCCCCACTGTTTACAAGAAAGTATGGAGGTTTTCAAAGTATATTTTTCTAAAACGATTACCTCCAAGTGTTGGCGAACCCACCCCTATAACTCAACGAGAGTGCTGAGAGGATTCCCAAATATTCCCGAATAAAAAAATTGCTTCTCCCACCCCTACCCCTAATTCCAACCCTCGAAGGCTTGCCCACAGTGAGTCTCGAAGGACTAAAGGCTATTCCTAATGGTTGGAACCTAGTAGGATTATTTCACCTTCCCGCTCTCCAATCCTTCGAATTTTGACACCCCTCATTTCTTACCTTGTATCTCCCTTCATTGTCGCTTCTGTCACTGTTGCGGGATGAATTGTATCTCCGTTCACTGTCGCTTCTGTCACTGTTACGGGATGAATTGCCATCCCCTTGATGTTTGGAGGTTGCCATTGTATGGCTGAAATATAGAACATACGTTTAATCAATGATTATTATATTGATACTCATACTATGTTGTAAATATACTCTCATACCCCGAGAGGGGTCGATAGAGTCAATATAATCTTACAATGTGAGAGCAGTAGTCACCAATAAGAAAGTAATATAACTAGAGGCGATTTATAAAAAAATTGTATATTTTTTTACCCAATTTCAAATTCAAAACTTAGGCTGAAGCGGCGGAGCGTTATTAAAAGAGAGAAGGAGCACTAACCGAATGTTCTAAAGCACCTGTCATGAGTGAATACAAACAAATTTAAGGCTTTCTTCACAATCAGTGCAATTACCTGTTTGTGTAATCTTTCACTTGCTGCGTAGTTAAATACCTGAAGAGGTTCATCTGGTGGTGATGTAACTTGAAAAAAAAATTTCCTTCATAATCAGTGGAAAACTTTCTTTTTTTAATAAGCTTTCAAGTTGCTGTGCTGCAAGCGCCTTCAGAACCATGTCGTAGATGGCGCTGTTGGTGATGTAGTTCGACGAGGTATTAGAATGGGATCGTACGTTGAAAAAAAAAGAGGAATATTTTCCTTTATTATTATTTTAGTCTCTGTTTAGTATGTGAGTACATGTATGACTTTGTCACTTTCTGAAAGTTTCGTTCTATCACATCTTCGTGATGCATCAATAACAGCGCCAGCTACGACAGAGTTTTGAAGAAGCTAGCAGCACAGCAATTTATTGAAAGCTTATCATAAAACAGGAAGTTTTCACTGATTATGAAGAAGGAAAGAAAAATTCAAGTTACATCACCACCCGATGAATTTCTTCAATTATTTAGTGAATACAAAACTTCAGAAAACATCTCTCATCACATCTCTCCATTTTGATTTGACACGCTTCGGTAGTTTAGATAGGCAAATTTCATGAGAAGTATTTCTAGAAGGGGCACTTGGTAGCATTGAAAATAAAGAAGACTATACTTTGAAAAAGGTGCACTCTTGATGCTTGTGGGGGCTTTTGGACTTTCCTTCCCTAGACCCCATTTGTTTACAATGTGATGAATACAACAGAGGAGCATGTTACTTTCAAAATCTGCTCCAAAGTGGTACTAACAACAGATGAGAAGGACACTAAACATTAAAGGAAATGGCAATTTGGGCAGTAATTTTGTAAAAACCACGGAGCACTGTGTCCCCTCGCCAAATGGTCCTGGGTGTCGCCTCTGGCATAGGTCTATCGCTGATGACATATTTTCACCTAAAAAAAAATCATCAAAAATACGTCATAAACGTGAGTGATTTAGGAATGATACATTCTCTTAAAGGTACTATCATTTGCAGGCCCCAAAAATGAAAAGGTTAAATTCCAACAGCATTTGAAAGATAATACTAATTTAGAACTTCCCTAAAAAAAAAAAAAGGAGGGGGGGGGGGGGGCTTGAAAATGTCTTTAAGTTGAAAAATAACGACTATTAGTTGTCGAATCGACTTAGAAGCTATAGAGCCAGTAAGTAATAGTCTCATTTTCAGACCATTGTACCGAATGGTCGTACGTTTTATGCTGCGCAAAGATTCAATCAGTTTAATGTTGGCCATTTCAAGAAGTGGATTATTAACGTAGACAAATGCTCATGTACCCTTTACAGCTCATTTTATGTATGTTATTACAAAAGAAGAAAAAAGAGCCAGTCAGTCACTCAATAGTGTCTGACAGTGAAGTCTAGTTCCTTGCATAATTGAATATTAGGACACTGCTAACGTTTAAATTTCACAGATAGGACATACATGACTTATTCATAATTCCTGCAAAGTTCTACAGAATTTGATGTCGACTGCAAAAGGGACATAGCATTGGCGTCAATCCTTACGTAATACCTATTGTTCAGGGGGGGATCTATTCATTCATCCCCCCCTGAACAATAGGTATTACGTAAGGATTGACGGCCATGGGACATAGTACCTTTAATGCAGCTGAGTAGAATTGAAAACAATTTAATAGTCATATTTGGGATCGATCCTTTGGATTTGAAACCTCTCCCAAGCAGTGATTAAACAACCCTTTTGACAGTGGCTTCCATAACTTTCAGTGGATTTCCACACAAAACGGAGTTATCCCCGATCTGACTCCCCAAAAAGGGAATTTTATTAAGGATTGAAACTCAATTTTTTAAATTTTCAAGAGCAGAATGGCTAATGATGATATTATTCTCCTTTTATATTTCCGTTGACACTTGAACTGTATCGTCACATTTTCTTTGACTATTTGGCTTTGTGTTTCCAAAGACCAAAGTCCAACTTCATATATGAGTACAAACTACAGCGCCACATATATTACATGTTATACACAAGGATACTTCGCGTTGCGACTTGTTGATATTTATAAAACTACATATAACTTTCTTCATTCATTATCCTGTCCAAGATAAACTGGATACATATATATTGGAATACACAACTGAAAGGTAACACATTACATTTTTGTTTATATCTTGAGTGTTATACAAGTCATGTAGCATACTTTTCAATCCGGAATCAGTTCTGCGTCACAGCTATGTGCAGTAGATAACTGGATCATGTGCAACGTACACTGATACGAATTGATGAGACTGAGGGGGGGGGGGGGGGGGGAGGATGGGCGATTCAATGGAGGATATTCAATAGAATCAGAATTTGTTTCACGTAAATTGTAGGAAACTGATCTAAATCATTGGTTGGAATTTTCGAAAACGTCCATTATTATTTTATCAGCACACTGACTTCCATCCGTACTCGTCGGCAATTCAGGAAAATATCCCCCCCCCCAAGAAAATCCTGACTATCACCCGGTCGCTTTTCCTAGGACGAGTAACGCCTTTATAGTCATGTTGTGTGTAGGACGATATACTCCCGGATAACTATCCTATATTAAAGGACAAAGATGATTGAAGAATAACAAATATATAACAACGGACAGAATCTGGACTAGGGGTGGAATTAAATTACGTGATAGTTTTTGTCGTTGGATTTGCGAATTATAAACACCAGGGGCAGCGATCCCGGGGGCACAGGGGGACACGTCCCCCCCCCCCCTCGGAAATTTGAAAAACTGCAACAAAAAAGTGTTTAGCAAATACTGACTAAAGACTGCAACAAAATTTAGGCTATATGGAGGGCCCAAGAGAGCGGCGTTTAGAAAAATGAAATGCAAAAATCTTCTCGCTCCCTCGCATAAAATCCTTCAAAGTGTACAGGTAAATATTGTAGAAAAGTGAAGTGTGAAAAAATTATATTGCTTGTTTTTATACTATAGTTTTGCTAAGGCATGTAATTTTTTAATACCACAAAACTTCAAAAACCCGTGAGGGGTTAGTCACTTCCGTCACCTTCACCCCTCTCGTTCACTATGCTCCCTCGCACTGGCGTAATGATGGGGGGGGGGGGGGGGGAGGGGCTGGGGGCAATTGCCCCCCTAATAAAAGTCAAACGTGGTTTATTTCTGATTCGATACCAGTGATTTGCCTGAGCTTCCGGGGGCTCTGTCCCCTGGATTCCACCAAGGGCCCTAAGGCAGCCCCTGGATGCTCATCTGATCGTAATTTAATGCCTAAAACCCCTAGTAGATTCTGGTGACTACGTCCCCTCTACCCCCACTCCAATTAGTGACGTGCATGCCAGTGTCATAAATCAGGTATCAAAATATGCTCATCCGACCCTAATTAAATGCCTTTAAAACCCCTGAGCTTCCGGGGGCTCTGCCCCCTGGACGCTACAAGGGGGCCCTAAGGCGGGCCTCTGGATGCTCATCTGACCGTTATTAAATGCGTAAAAACTCCTGAGCTTCATGGGCTACGCCCCTTGACCCCCGCCGGGCCTTTGCCCCTGGAACCTACACCAACTTACGTTCCACTTTGCCCCACCTGATCGTTTAGACATTAGACCCCCCCCCCCCCACACACACACACACACACTTTGAAAAACGTTCCGCGGGGCCTGCATGTAACATGTAAGAGCGGGTATGATGCGAATTTTTTGTCTGCACCCCCCCCCCCAACGTTTTTGCTCATTACGCCACTGCTCCATCGTCCCTCGCATTTTGCCCCCCCCCCGGTCATGAAGAGAAATCGCCGCCCCTGATAAGCACTGATACATGGTTTGCTATTCACTTCTTTTTTTAACTGGGGCGCAAAATTAACAAACTCTTTGGAGAAATACAGTCAATTATTAAAGAATATAGCAAGGTAACAGAAAGTTAAAATTTCTTTCAAATACTGCTATTTTTGTTTTACACTGCAATATAATTATTGAGGCACAATAAGAAGAAAAGCAACGAGAATTGTACATTTTCTGACCCTTTATATAAAATGCTATTTATAAGCTATAATTTTATATTGGGGCGTGAATTTACGAAATCCTGAAGCATATGCGAGGAAGCAAAGCGAAGGACCTTTAGAACATGTTGCATCTTTAATCCTTAAAATCTCGATTTCTAATACAATTTACCCTGCTTAAAAGAAATCCAACCTTGATAGCAAACTACCTTAGATGAAAACAGACAATCAGACAAGTAGACTGGTGAAAGTTATGAATTTATGAACTTAGTGTTGTAGTCACTATCGGAATGAGCTCTTCCAATTGGCTGAATCGGCAATGTCTCTGTGAAGTAGTGACGGACAAATTTATCCATTTGTGCCAACACTCAAAATGACTAAAATGTCCATTTGTCAAGAACATATAACTCACGAGTGTCTTCTCTCTTTAGAGGACCTATAATAATTATGCTAACCATAATATATTTTGAGTAGTGACACAAGGGAGAAGGCACTTAGGAGAAAAACATATATCATTAATGATATTTGTGTATATGACCACCGCGACTACGCCACAATCCACTGGCAAAAATGCCAATTTGAGATTCACATAGACTTAGTGATTTTACATTTAAAACATTCATAGCTTTCTTATTATTGGTCCGATTCATTTCAAACTTTCGCCAGTAATGGTTATCTTCTTTTTACTTGTTATAAGGGTTGGATTTCCCTTTAAGGGTCATGACTTTTATTCCTTTTCTCCCCTTTCTCTTCTTTCTTTTTAGCATTTATTGCACCCCCTTTCTTTTTCGTTTTTGCGCCCCCTTCAACTGCCACCCGGAAGCGTTATTTTTTTTTGGCGGCACAGATTGGGGTTAGGTGCGTGTTGAGCCTATGGGAAAGTTTAGGGTTAGGGTTAGGGTTAGGGTTAGGGTTAAATCAAGACCTCTTTTTAAAAAAAATCCCCAATCTGTGCCGCAGAAAAAAATGACGCCACCCGGAACACGTGCCCCCATATCACTACCTGTAATGGATATACGCTTTCCTTGTTAATACCACATAATGATTTGGAATATTTATAAACAAAAACGAATTTCAAAATAAAGTTAATTGATTTCAAAAACTAAATTTCAATTTGAAGGCATAAATATTTTGCATGCATCCATGTCTATGAGAAATATTTAAAAAAAATTATAATGCAATTTTCATTCGTTTTTTGTGACTACTTGATAGATCTTATCCATATCCATATCGGTTTGGGCTGTACAAGCTTATCCAACAGATAATTTAAAAATATTTGATTTAAAAAAACCTTGGTATCTTGAATCTTGAATATATTACAAAAAACATAACACCAGCGTTTTTTGGTTTCATTCTATTTCTTGTTACTAAATAACAAACATAAAAAACTCTTAAATATTTCCGAGTTGAAAGCCTCAGAAAAAAGAGAAATGAGAAGGGACAAGCTGGGGAAGAAGCCAGAGAGAATAGAAAAGAAAAGAAGGTATCTGTTAAGAAAAGGAAAAAAGACCATAGACCATGCAAAGCTTAATTTCGATTTCTTGGACAAGAAGGAATCTGTATAGAAAAGGAAAATAAGTCCATAGACCATGCAAAGCTTAATTTCGATTTCTTGGACAAGTATGCAAATATAAAGATATCATATGGTATAGGCTACTTTTGATTTTCCATGGCTTTGTTGAAATATCTGTATTTATGGAAGATAATTGAGAAAATGAAAGTATACTAAAGACCAAATATTGATTTCAGTGATTGACAGCCTATGTTTATAGGGCCTGTATTATTACACTGAAAAGAAGATTAAAAAAGCAAAATAATAATTTACTTACATGCTGAATTTGGAAATGTACTCGATGTTGAGCAGATACAAATATTTGTATGTCCGCTTGTGCTGAAGCAACCAAAATAATGTCAGGTATCCTGTAGAGGTGCCCCTATTGTATTATCTGAAAATCATTACACATGGTTTCTGATAAAATGGGAAAGCATGGGTTTGGTGATAGTCAGACGGATGAATCATGGAGTTATAAGAGAGAACTCCATGGATGAATTGCGCAATCTAATGACAATGCGGTTGAGTTTCACTGATCTAGGCCCCGTTGCATAAAACTTTTAAAGGTACTATGTCCCTTTTGCAGCCAACCTCAAATTCTGTAGAACTTTGCAGGAATTATGAATATGTCATGTATGTCCTATCTGTGAAATTTAAACGTTAGCAGTGCCCTCATATTCAAATTATGCAAGGAAACCCGTTAACTTGCTAGACTTCACTGTCAGACACTATTGAGTGACTGACTGGCTTTTTTCTTCTTTGGTAGTAACATACATGAAAAAAAGTTGTAAAGGGTAGATGAGCATTTGTCTACATCAATAACCCACTTCTTGTGATGGCCAAGATTAAACTGATTGAATCTTTGCGCAGCATAAAACGTATGACCATTCGGTACAATTGTCTGAAAATCAAGACTATTACTTTTGGGCTCTATAGCCCTAAAGTCAATTTGACAACTAATAGTCGTTATTTTCCCACTTGAAGACATTTTTAAGCCCCAATTTTTTTAGGGAAGTTCTAAATTAGTATTATCTTTCAAATGCAGTTGGAATTTAACTTTTTCATTTTTTTGACCTGCAAATGGGACATAGTACCTTTAACGTAGCGTTAAGCCCCTAATTTTAGTTTTATGCAACGAGGCCCTAGTCTTTGGATCTCCGCGTTTTGTTATAGTGCATTATATATTCATGTACGTTTTTCTAGGTTAGTATTAGTGATAAACCACATGCCCTGTTCCATAAAGCTTGATACCACTAACAAATGCTAAAATAATATGACCAATTTGCTCTCATCTATTCAAATGCAACGATTATAGTAGATTGTAAGAACTATTGCAACTTATTATTAATAAAAAGTTTATGAAACTGTCTTCCACCACATAACTTCATCTGCTGTATAATATAATCGATCAATATATTTAAATCCAATCGGTCATTTCGCATTATATCAAAAAATATAACAATGAAATTGGAAAATGTCTAGTGCTTCATAATTGTCATATTAAGTCTTAGGCTAATTAGGATAATTTATAAATAGGAAGATAAGTTTTTGAATTTTGATCGATCTTTGGGACTTTCGATGAATTGATACTTTGTCTTTTTCGTAGAACTCGATCAAGAAAAGAAAAAAAAATCCTGATTCATGTCACTCAATATACAGGAAAACTGTCTTCTGCAGATAAATCCACTCCGCATAATTCTCTCAAGGGTCTGTACTGTGTTCGGTTGTTGTACCATTATGATTTCCAACAAGAATACCATATCCGCAGTGACACTCAAAAAAGAAAAGGGGCGGTCTTTAGTGTCTTTAGTGAATAGTGTGTGTGAACAGGGACTTTTAGATTTGCGTGGACTGATACGTGTGACGTCCATTCAAGGCAGTGCATTAAAAGGACGTCGATCGTAGCAATCCCCATTGTCTTCGTGCGAATCTAAAAGTCCCTAGTGTCAATTCGACGTCGTTCCGTAGGTTTGACGTCGTCTTTCGGGAACAAAATCAGAGTACACAATTTAACTCAAGAAATCTACTGATTATATTCAAAATTAAATAGGCAAACAATATTACAGAACAAAATTCGATTTCATGGTTTTTCAAGTCGAATTTGAATTTTCATTTTAGAGAGGGTAATAATGTGTGCGATGAGTGTTTTTTTATAATCTTCTTTCCATGTATTCATGTATCAATGTATTTTTTAACAAAGAATGAAATAAATAATAATTGAATTGAATTGAACGTTGCCTTTCCCGACGTCCTTAACTCGTTTCTCTCTTTCCTCATTTTCGCCATGCGAGTGCAGATGGGGAGAGTGCATGGGTGTGGGGCGTACATGAGCTATATCTTAGCTATACTCTGTGTTATTGATGATTATCATCTCAGAATAGAGGCTTAGATGCTTACAATATTATTGGAGATATTGTCAACTCAGAGTCAGAGATATTCACTCTCGAATGTGATTCATTTCGTCATTGCCTAAGAATGCATTCCAAGCACATTATTGGATAGTCATGTAACCACTAATTGCCCGTTATTAGAATTCATAAATAAATGATCTGCTTGCTGGTAAAAACTTGGTAATAGATAATCATGGTAACGATATTTGACAGGAATATGGAGTGGGGTAGACCGAGACAGAGATGTGTTGGTAAGTTAGAAGGAAGAGAGAGAGAGAGAGAGAGAGATGGAGAGAAGGAGGAGGAGGGAAGAGAAAAATATTAACAAAACAAATTTGAATATATTTAATGAATTCTTTGTGAGGATTGAATCAATTTACTGCACTCAATATGTTTCTTGTCATTGTGATTACAAACTATAATAGAGGCCTGGAATGAAATGCAGTCCCATCAAAATATGTTCATAGTATCGCTGCCGAATATGTCTTTAAAACCAGAGTAGTGTACAAAGGTTTTATAAACTGCTTACAAAAAATAATGTTAGTTGAAATAGAAAACTGAGAAATATGAGAATAATGAAATCAATTTTTTGTCATGTGATTAAATATACATAACTTGTTGATGTCATGGGACAGGTTCGAATCCTGTGAGATTCCGGTCAAATCGATCACTAAGAATCTTCTTTGGTGTCCATACATCATCAATATTTAAGTAATATTGACTGCCTTCAGGGCAATACGACATATATCGCCCGAACCGAAGGTGAGGGCGATATATGACAAGTCGTATTGCCCTGAATTAGGCAGTCAATATTACTATTATTAACCAAATCAGATATCTAGAGCAAATAAGCAACTTTTGATTTTTTTTTTTTTTTTTTAATAATTTTTTATAATAATTTTTTTAAAATAATTTTATTTTTATTTTTAATAGATCTAGACCCTAATAATTTTTTTTTTTTTTTATAATTTTTTTTTTTGTGTGTGTGGATATCTCACTCGGAAGTTACAAAAACGTCGTTAAACCAGCACTGTGCATCCAGTTTGACTAAAGCTAGGGCCTACAGAGGAAGAAAATCATTAGATAAAAAGGAAAACTGAGAGTAAAACTTACCAATTTTGTTGGGTCTAGTTATAGTAGTTGATGGTCACATTACAATTTTTCATCATAAAAGGACTCTGTTGAACTTGCATTCTGTGACTTGTATTTGTAGTGCTGCTCCTGTTTGTAGTGCTTCTCCTGTTCGTGATGGTCTCAGCGGCAGAGGTATTTGGAGCTCTGTTTGTAGCCAATGGTAGCAGAATATCATTCACTGCGTTTACTTCTCCGGTGACTTCTGTTTCTTCATTTACATTTACCTCTTGGGTGACTTCTTCTGAGTGAACAGAATATACTGATAGCTGCGAGCTTGCAATTGGTACATCATGCACCATGTCATCAAAGTTAAAGTCTAAATCAAAGTTTACATCTGCACTATTGTCCTCAATGTCACTCACTGTGTGCTGGATCATGCTTGGCTGACCTGCATCCTGAATAACAGGGTTGTCACCTGGAATTGTGTGTGATGCTGTAGGCCTATTCAGAGACGGTACTACAGGGTGAGCTACATGTACTCCGATGGCGCGAGAAAATGCATTGGACATGCTCATCTTCTGATTTGCAGACTTGACTGGTTATTGTGGCCACTAACTTGACAAATTTCTCTATCATTGAAGCCTTCCTTGTCGAGGATCCTGATGCTCGTTGTTCTTATACAATGATTGGTATAATTCTTCGACAGTTTTGCTCTGTGAGATAGGCTTTTCATCATATTACCGAGTGTGTTCTTCCCCATCGGTGTTTTGGTGTACCATGGGCCTGGCCCCGTGGGACGGGTTTGCTTGGGCGTTTGAAACAGACAGTCACACTCATCATTTAATTTAGACAAATGTCTTAAACGAAGCAACTGGACAATTTGGATCACCAGGAGTAGCGTACATGCGCGCACCATCCACTCGAGAACTTTGATTATCCTCTCTTGTTTTTTTAGTTAGCTCATCAATATTTTGAGTAACATACTCACGTTGACTGGCATCTACTCTTGCTTGGAAATGATCCTTTGTCATGGTTCGTAGGTTCTCTCTCTATGGTGGCCCTGAAGGGACATCGCGAAAAGACTAAATCGTGAAAAATATGCGATAAAATTGACGATATCGTGAATTTTATCGCATATTTTTCACGATTTAGTCTATTCGCGATGTCCCTTCAGAGCCACCATACTATCCTCCTCTCCTCTTTGCCTATCCCTTTCTTCCCTTCTTCCTTTCTTCCTTTCTTCCATTTATAATGTATAATTGTATTTGTGTATTCGGGCGTACCCATTACAACCTTTGCTTATCGGGTTTCGCGCCTTCTTCCTTGTAATTCAAGTTCTTTAATTATATTTATGTTCCTACTTATAAATTGAATTGTTTGAACAGATGTCAGAAATATGTTTTCAAATTGAATGGAAGAAAATAAATGTTTATTTGAATGAATGAATGAATCTTAAACCCTTTATACCCTGCGTAATAGGAGCGCACATCCCTTAAAAGGAAATTAAACCGTGATAGCAGACTACCCTAGATGAAAGCAGAAAAGTAATCTTGTGAAAGTTATGGATTTATGAAAGTTGTAGTCACTATAGGAATGGGCTCTTCCAATCGGCTGAATCGGCAATGTGTCTCTGTGATGTAGTGACGAACAAATTTTCCATTTTTGCCAAGTAACTAAAATGTCCATTTTTCAAGAACGTATGACCCAGGAGGGTAGAGGACCTATAATAATATGCTAACCATAATATATTTTGAGTAGTGACCCAAGGGAGAAGGCACTTAAGAGAAAAACATAAAGTATTGATATTTTTGTACACGACAACCGGGAGAGTTGTCCGCGACTACGTCACAATCCACGTGCCAAACTGCCAATTTGATATTTACATAGACTATAAACCTTAGTGATCTCATATTTAAAACATTCGTAGCCTTCTTATTGTTGGTCCGATTCATGACTAGTATTCCTTTTCTCCCCTTTCTCTTCCTCTTTTTTTGCACTTATTGCATCCCATTTCTTTTTCGTTTTTGCGCCCCCTTCAACTGATACTCGTGACACGCGCCCCCATCACTACCTGTAATAGATATACGCTTCTCCATGTTAATACCTCGTGATTAGCCTATTTGGAATAGTTGTAGACAAAAACGAATTTCAAAATAAATGGAATTGATTTCAAACAAATTTAAACTTCGATTTGAAGGCAAAAGGTATTTTGCGTGCGTCCGTGTCTATGACAAATATTTCAGACAATTTTCTAAAGCAATTTTTATTCGTTTTTAGTCACTACTTGATAAATATATCCATATCCATATCGATTTGGGCTGTACAAGCTAATGCAATGGATATAGCTAAAATGTTTGTACAAAATATGATTTAAAAAAAAAATGGTATCTTGAATCTTGAATATATTAGAAAAAACATAAAACCAGCTTGTTTTGGTTTCATTCTATTTCTTGTTACTAAATAACAAACATAAAAAACTCTTAAATATTTCCAATTTAAAAGACTCAGAAAAAGATAAAGGAGAAGGGACAAGCTGGGGAAGAAGCCAGAGAGAATATAAAAGAAGAGAAGAAATCCGTTAAGAGAAGGAAAATAAGACAGACCATGCAAAGCTTAATTTCGATTTCTTGGACAAGTATGCAAATATAATGATATCATAATACGACAGGCTACTTTTGATTTTCCAGGGCTTTGTTGAGATATCTGTATTTATGGAAGATAGTTGAGAACATGATAGTATACTAAAGACCAAATATTGATTTCAGTGATTGACAGCCTATGTTTATAGGGCCTGTATTATTACACTGAAAATTAAATAAAAAAGCAAAATAATTATTTACTTACATGCTGAATTTGGAAATGTAATCGATGTTGAGCAGATAAAAATATTTGTGTGTCCGCTTGTGTTGAAGCAACCAAAATAATAATGTCAGATATGCCTGTAGAGGGTGCCCTCTATTTATAACAGAAAATCAATATACACTAATATTCCAGCATGATAGATATTAGGTTCAACCAACTTTGGTTTCGATCAGTACCTGTTATCAAGTATAAAGGAAGTACCTTATATGGAAGTACCTTATATGGTCCAAGTTTCATTCACTGTTGCGCAAGTACAAATGAACATGTCATTGGTAATACGCGTTTTGTTATATATAGTGCCTCATTATTATGTACTTTTTTCCCGGTTAGTATTAGTGTTCAACCACATGCCCTGTTCCATAAACCTTAATAACAATAACAAAAAAATGCTAAAATAATATGACCAATTTGCTGCCATCTATACAAATGCAACGATTATAGAAGAAAGTAAGAACTATTGTAACTTTCTATTACTAACAAGTTTTATGAAACTGTTTTCCACCGCATAACTACCTCTTCTGTATGATATAATCGATCCACATATTTAAATCCAATCGGTCATCGCGCATAATATAGCAATGACATTGGAAATTGTCTAGTTTTTCATATTATTCATATATTTTAGTATAATTTGTAGGAACTTAGGAAGATAAGAGTTTGAATTTCGATCTGTCATTGGGACGTTTGATGAGATGATACTTATTCCTTTCATAGAACTTTATTAAGAGAAAAAACAAAAATCCTGAACTATGTCACTCAATGAATACAGGAAAAATATCTTCTGCAGATAAATCCACTTCACATATCTCTCAAGGGTCTGTGAGTGAGAATACGGCGTGTGGGTGTCTTTTCGACGTCTGTATTCCACTTTGGTTTGGTGGCTTTTATTATTTATTTAGCATGGTGATGATGACGTCCCTCGGAAAAGTATTGCAGTGAAGTAGCTTTTCTGGAAAAAATCGTAGTAAAATATTTAGAATAAGAAATGTACTGATTTTCTTCGAAAATTAAAAGGCAAATAATGAGCGAACAAGATACGATATTTCATTTTTTGTTTTTTGTTTTATTATATTTTGTTTTTAAATAGAAAGAGAGTAATAATTTGTGCGATGAGTGTTACAGACAAAATATTGTTTTATAAATGGCTTCAAAAACAGTGATAAGGCAATCTTCATGTATCTCTAACTTTATTTTATCTTAATTCTTTCAGAATAAAGTCATCGTAGAAACTGACGATGAATGATATGAAAGTAGGCCTATGTATTCCAAAATCTAAAATGATTCGATAGGAAGTGATAGTGCTAAGTTTTTATTCTTTCACTGCCTATTTGAATTTATAACATCGAAACTATCAAGTGTCATGACTAATAACAAGAACAGCAATAACAAAAAAGCGCGACAGCCTTCATGTATATTATCTGGTTCAAACCGGTTCAAAGGGTCTTCCCCACATTGTGACGTCATTACACCCATTTTACATATTGAACTCTCTATGATCGGACATAACAGATATGACGAATCATCTTTTGGGCCAATCATCGCCTTACAACACTGACATGTTTACTAAACCAATCATCATATACCGTACCAGTATATTTCTAGCTAGCTACATATCATTTCAACGCAGCACTTTGCCTCGAGTGGACGAGAGAAAAGGCTGTGTACTTTCTGTCTTTCTACTTCATAATCATTTGGAGATTTGCTGGTGCATGTTACGAAAGATTTCATGTTCTTGTAGTGCAGTGTTGCGCGATGAGAGATAGTGTGATTCGTTAATAATATTTTTACCGATATTCTGAAGACAGTGGAGACCTAGGATCTATACTTTGTGTAGATCTATATCCATCTTGAGAACATGAATAAACCTACATATAAATTGACTGTTATGTATTTGGATTGCCATGGAGGTTTCAATAAAGACCTCCTACTTGTGACATGATACAAAGTAAGTATATCATTTGATTTTAGATATCTAACAGGAAGTTTTGCAATTCAATGAAAGAAAATTTATTTGATACATTAGATGCTGTAACCACTCATTGCCCGTTATTATTATTATTTTTTTCTCTTTGCCTCTTAGAGGTGTTTATTCAATATTCAAACAGTAACATAATTTTGCTTACAATTTAGCAAATCAATGGAACATCAATAATACACAAGTTATTTATTCAAATATAACTAAGCAAATTCTCAGGAAATTTCATATTTTGCCCGTTATTATCGTTCATAAAGATGTGACTTGATTGCTGGTAAAACTTTGTTACATAATTATGATCATGGTAACAATATTTGAGAGGAATATGAAGAGGGCAAACAGAGACAGAGATGTAATAGTGAATAAGAAGGAAGGGAGAGAGAGAGAGAAAGAGAGAGAAGCAGCAGGAGGGAAGAAAAAAATAGTAAGAAAACAAACTTGAATACATGTAAAATATTCTTTGTGAGGATTGAATCAATGTACTGCCTTCGATATGTTTCTTGTCATTGGGATTACAAACTATAATTAGGTATAGCACACCAAAAATAATTACAACAAACACATGTTTTTTGATGGTTGCAAATGATCAAGCTTTATGAAAGCTTCAAAAAACAGAATTGAAATCGGTCAATGCGTTGTGATTTTATACCATTTTTTTGATATCGCAAAATTACCGAAAAACCTGCAAGAAATGGTCAAATTGTCAAAAATTGCATAATTCGACAAAGTTGACAACTTAATTCATCACTTTCTTGGACACAAATAATAAATTAAATTATCAGACACTAAAATATCATCTTTGTGGTAAAGAATACAAAAAAGAAAATTCATATATCTATTATCGTTTTGAAAACAGAAGCCAACAAAATAAGTCATTTTTGCCATTTTTACGAATCTGCAGATTTAAAAAAGTTGTGAAAATAACTAAGTCCGCCTAATTAATATGTGCATATGTAATCAAATCAAAACCGAACATGATACATCAGTGAAACCTATGTATATCAGACAGGTATGGAAATATATTTCATTTGTAATAAAATAAAATCATGAATATTCATCAAATATGCAAATTAGGTCATTTCAGCTATATTCGCGCACTCATTATGCAAATTACGAAAGTCAAACTGTTCATTTTGGGGGCATTTTTAAAATCATATATTCATAGATCATATTTACACCAAATATTGACCTTAAATGCCTAATATTTTTGCAATGCCAATACAATGTGGCGATGGAAATTACTTGGATCACGGTCACAGCTATTTCCTCATGTGTTTCACAAATAATTCAGAAAAACCGATCATAATTATGATAAGAATTTGTGGACTTTCAGCTACATCACAGTATATCTGCCTTTTTCAAAGATGTCAGATTTGAGGATTTATGACGATTTTCCGAGATACCATTCAACAGGCCATAACATTCCACAGGGACTGAAATTCAGAGTGGCAGAAACTTTAGTGACCCCAGTACAGTTGTGGCTACCTTAAGTGTGAATAACAAATTAATTTAATGAGTGAAACACATGAGGATATTGCATTTTTGTAGGGGAGTTTTATACATTGAGGTGCATTCTTTTTCACCACGCAGAATAGCAGCGCGAGTCAATGGGCGATCAGCGGGCCATGTCACACAATTGACTGAAAAGACAATATTCTAATTCAATAATTAACATATTTTCCACATGCCTATAACAATGAAACTACACAGAATTGTAGTTAAAGGTATGCTTGAAATATATGTGAAATAAAAATTCAAAAATATTGTTCAGTTTTTTTAAAATACATTTACAAAAATTGCTATTTCTACCAACTGACTGCTGTTGTGTGTGTGTGTTCGCGGGGCAGACTGTTTGCACAAGGCAGTGTGATCACCCTTCTATAATAGAGGCCTAAAACGAAATGCAGTCTAATCAAAATATTTTCATCGTATCGCTGCCGAAAATATCTTTAAAACAAGAGTAGTGTACAAACGTCTTATATTATAAACTGCTTACAAAAACAATGTTAGTTGAAATAGAAAACTGAGAAATATGAGAATAACAATATCAATTTCTGTCATGTGATAAAATATACAAATTTGTTGATGTCATGGGACAGGTTCGAATCCTGTGAGATTCCGGTCAAATCGATCACTAAGAATCTTCTTTGGTGTTCATACATCATCATTATTGTATTTTATCCAATCGTTATAGATCATTTAGGCTCTAAATCTCGTGTGTCAATCGTAGCATGGTGACAGCATATATGTCACTAAACCTTCCATGTTTTATCCTTGCAGCTCTATCATTGAACCCTTCAAAAACATCTCTTCAAATTTGGAAAACAGGACGTTCTGATTTACATGTAAATTTACTAGAAAATGAATAGGGGCTGAGTAATGAGCATATAAAGATAAGGAAATCAAGGTGGTTTGTATTGAAGTTGATTTCCAGCAAGTTTTTGTGAGTTTATTTTTTATTTTAATGGTTCAAACAATCAATCTGCTGCAGGATAAACAATCCAGAATGAATTATAGCCAAGTTCTCTCGACAAACGATTCCCATACCAGAACTCATGATTAGCTTTAACATTTTGAATAGCAATTTTTCATATAATTATATTGCGTAGTAGAAGAATTTATGAATTTATGACTGTTTACACAGAAGATCATAATAACATTATCATCTTGTGTGCATTACATTATCTTTTATTTAATCTCAATAGCCCCTGAATTAAATTTGACGTGCTATGGGCTTATTTTTTTAAATTCATATTTAGCAGAGACAAGACACAATGTTAACAATATACATGTACAATTGAGAAACACGATACAAGTTAACCCTGACAAAAGCAAGAAAAAAAAAAATAAATCGAAACCAAAACAAACGCACAATAGTTAGTAATGTGCGATCACAGGTTCAAGAATTGCATGTGATGAACAATTTATTCTTCTGTGTAAACTGTATTTATAAAATTCTACTTCTGAATTAACACTAGCCCATTATCATCATCATTTTTAGTATATTTTTATAAAATTATCATAATTGGTCTTATTATCATTATTATTATTAGCTATCATGGTACTATGGTTTAGAAATACTATAAAAACTGTTTATTTCTTCACAACCTTAAATGAATAAATGAATATATTATACTTATTGCAATGCTACACAAGTGTACGCGTTATGTACGGAAGATTTAACTTTATGTGCAGCATGATTTTACAGTAATATTTAGGGGTGTGAGGTGAATTTCTATGCACAATGAATTAAACATGAAATTAGTCACACCTCAATAACATTGAGAACTTACCATGGATGGAATAATGGATTTTATAAATGTCAATGAAAACCAAAGGCATGCGCCTACGGGGGACATCCCCCCAAAACGACAGCCACGAGCCCGAAAATTCAAGAAGGTCCACGAGACCAAGACAACCAATAAATTCAAGAAGTTTCTGACACGTAAATACATGACTTTGAAAGTGACTAGAAAGCCGACTATAGACCGACAGCCTTCTAGTCAAAGCTGAGGGTGATCACATGACCGACAGTCAACGAGATCCATATTGACGATCTCGCGAACAGTGTACCTCCGCGACGGACTCGTAGCTACAGCTTCATTTATTTAAATATAAAAATCCTCAATGATATATATATATATATGTATATGTTGGAAGCAATTTAGGCGAGCATATAATTAGGGGACGAAATGTCTCGACATACTTGTGTTAAAGTACCACGCTTTTCAACCTCATATTTCATGGTTTACTTGTTTAATTTTGTTTGGAATTTTAACATTTCTATAACATTATATTAATAATGCAAATAATTATCGTACCCTTCAAAAAAATAATGTGGTAAAATATACATGGCATACTATATAATGCAATTACAGAAATTTGACAAATGAAAACAACTTTGGTGACTCTCTTGGAAATAAATACACAATTGTGCGAAATTATGATTAAAGAATAATGGTGCGTTGCTCTTTCACAATTATGTATGTATTTCCGCGAGAGTCGCAGAAGGTTTTTTTGTCTTTGTCATAATACTTTCATTGTATTGATGGTATTGTAAAAAAAGTAATCCGACTTTTACATGTATTCAATTCAACTGAGCTGGAAATGGAATCCAACTAAGATTTAAATTGGCCTGAACGCTAATTAGCTTGAAAAACAAAAGGGCAGTTTATCAAAGTTTGAAGAGACTTATGTCGCTGTTTTTTCGTTTGTTTGTTGTTGTTGAGTGTTTCGGGCGTCTCATCGATTTTGAGCATATTTATGCATTGAGCTCTTTGTCTATAAATACATGTAATTGATCCTCTTGGTAAATTTCAGATATATTATGCCATGTATATTTTACCGCGTTTAAAAAAAAATGTTTAAAGGTACGATATTAGCCTAATGGTAAGCTGTAGCAGATCACATCACTCCTCTGGCATGCTATGTGTGAAGACAGAGGGAGACCGAGGTCTGACGCCTACTGCGCATGTACATGTTGCGCAATGTACTTCTCTCCAATCACTGTTGCCTTCATCATATCGCAGGGATCCCTAGAAAAAATGGATGGGAAAAATGAAAGGGGGGGAAATGGGGTTAATGGAAGAAAAATTTAATATGCCATTTAGTTTCAATGTTTTCCTCTTTTGATAAATTGAATCGCTATCAATAGTTGTGTTGATAGATAGGCTAATCTTATCATGAAGCCTTTGTGGCTTAAAGTCTAGCTTTGATCATCCCTGAAAATAATTATCAATAATTACTCACGTGACCCCCCACCATCAGCGTGTTCACAATCATGAACGATTCCTGCAATAAAGAAATATGAAAATGTAGCTCTGCTTACAATCTCCATCATTTCTGGAGCAGTGTCTTCACTGTCTTGTCCCGCTACGCTGTTTCCAGGTATTTCAATGTCATCACTTGCCTGCACACCCATTGGCAGCACCTCTGATGTATCTCCTTCCTTCAGAAATGAAAAGAGAAAATATATATTATAATAATACAAATAATAATCTTTTAAAGTCTTCTCCAAATTTTAATTAATACCGAAATGGAAATTCTTTTTGCCCAATTTTTGTGAGCCCGGCAGCCACTGAGCAGCGCCAGATCGACGTTGCTCTATCCCTTATTGTTGAACGCCAAACAAGGTAGCAACAACTCCCATCTTTTAACGTCTTTTGGTATGACGCGGCCGGGGTTCGAACCCACGACCTCCCGGTTGTGAGGCGGACGCTCTACTGACTGAGCCAACACTCCGGTATAAATTATTATTATTCCACATGAACGATTCCGCAAACATAGAAATATGAAAATGAAGCTCTGCTTACAATCTCCATCATATTTTCTGGAGCAGTGTCTTGTCCCGCACCGCTGTTTCCAAGTAGTTCAATTTCAGGCTGCACACTCATTGGCACCTCTGATGTAATACTATCTCCTTCCTTCAGAAATGATAGAGAAAATTATTAGATTTGTATATACGTATAAAGGTATATAAAATTATATATATATATATGTATATGTGACATTATCATCGAAATCGATGCATATCATTAAAACATTTAAACAGTTCCAATATTGTTTAGGGCTGGGGCGCGTTATCCACCCACTCACGGATACCTGTCAAATATAACATAATTAATGATACATATTAGACAACTTTTTGTTTGTTTCCACAGTACAAAAGGCTTTCAATGGCAATAAGAGACATTATTAGATAATGACGTGATTCCTAATCAAAATTGGTTGAGAGAGTACACGTGACCAGGCATTTATTTTGCCTAACACGTAATTTTGATGACCGGTCATTATCAAATGCTAATGACCGGTCATTAGTAAAATCATGTTATAAAGCATCATTTTATAAAATAAATACAACATAATCTTATAAAACAAATAATACACATCATTTTGTTCGGGCATTAGTAAAATTACCCACAAACGGTACCTTCAAAACAGTCCAAACACCATCTGCTATCGCCTCGGGCGTGTTAGACTGTTCGAAAGGTACCCTGTGTGGGTAATTCTTACTAATGCCCTCACTGCTGTGTATTATTTGTATAATCACTTTTTAAAACAGTAAAATAAAAATTCCCAGGATTTTCCCAGAAAACGATTCCCTCAAAATGCTGGCGAACCCACCTCCATAACTCAACGAGTCTGAGAGTGCTGAGGGGATTCCCAAATATTCCCGTATTAAAAATAATTGCTTCCCCCCCCCCCCCCCCCCCCCCCCCCCTCCCACTCACCCCCATCAAATCCTCGACGGCTTGCCGAAAGCGAGTCTCGAACGACTAAAGACTTTTCCTAATGCTGGTAGGATTATTTCACCCTTCCGCTTTCTAATCCTTCAAATTTTGACCCCCCCCCCCCTCCCCCTCATTTCTTACATTGTATCTCCCTTCACTGTGGCTTCTGTCTCTCACCTGTTGATTTTTGCTTGCCATCTTTAATAGTCGGGATCTTAGTATTTTCTGAAATTTAAAACAGATGTTCAATCAATGATTATGTGCTCCAAGCTTCTTCAGACCTATGTCGTAGTTGGCGCTATTGCTGATGCAGTACGACGAGGTTGTAGAATGTGATCGTACGTTGAAGAAAAAGTATATTGTCCTTCATTATTATAGTCTCTATGTGAGTACATGCATCTTTGTCACTTTATGAGAGTTTCGTTCTATCACATCATCGTGCTGCATCAGCAACAGCGCCAGCTACGACAGAGTTTTGCAGAAGCTAGCAGTGCAACAAGTGAAAGCTTATAACAAATTAATAAAAGTTTTCCACTGATTATGAAGAAAAACAAAAATTTCAAATTACACCACTAACCAGATGCACCTCTTCATTTATTTAGTGAATACGAAACTTCAGAAAACATCTCTCATCATATCTCTCTTCGGCACGCTTCGGTCCATAGTTTAAAGATACTTTGTCCCTTTTGCAGCCAACATCAAATACCGTAGAACTTTGCAGGAATTATGAATATGTCATGTATGTCCTATCTGTGAAATTTAAACGTTAGCAGTGTCCTAGTATTCAAATTATGCAAGGAAACCTGTTTACCTGCTAGACTTCACTGTCAGACACTATTGAGGGACTGACTGACATCTCTTTTTTGTGTGGTAATAACATACTTAAAATGAGCTGTAACAGGTACATGAACATTTTCAATAACCCACTACTTGTAATGGCCAAAATTAAACTGATTGAATCTTTATGCAGCACAAAACCTACGACCATTTAGTACGAGGGTCTGAAAATCAGACTATTACTTAGGTGATTGCAAAAAATTATGTCGATTCGACAACTAATGGTCGTCATTTTCCCACAAAAAGCTATTTTCAAACCCTTTCGTTTTGAGGGAAATTCTAAATAAGTATTGTCTTTCAAATGCCGTTGGTATTTAACCTTTTCATTGTTTTGACCTGCAAATGGGACATAGTACCGTTAAATAGGCAAATTTCATGAAAAGTATTTATGTTCTGGAAGGGGCACTTGGTAGCATTGAAAATAAAGAAGACTATACTTTGAAAAAGGTGCACTCTTGATGATTGTGGGGGCTTTTGGACTTTCCTACCCTAGACTCAATTGGTTTACACTTTACAGTGTGATGAATAAAACCGAGGAGCAGGTTACTTTCAAAATCTGTTCCAATTCCTTGGAGATTTTAGTTTTTAGGACTTTAATAGGGCACAATAGATTGGCATAAGTAAGTGGTACTAACAACAGGTGAGAAGGGCACAAATCATTAAAGAAAATGGCAATTTGGGCAGTAAGTTTGTAAAAACCATGGAGCACTGTGTCCCCTCGCCAAATGCTCCAGGGGTGCCCCCTCAGTATGGCGTAGTCCTATTTGTGATGGAAATGTTTTATCTCAAAATGTTTAACCCAAAATACGTCATAAACGTGAGTGATAAAGGGATGATAATTCTCTCAATGCAGATGAGTATAAATCGTCGTTTTTGATAGTCATATCAGGGATCGATTCTTTTGATTTGAAATCTCTCCCAAGTAGTGATTAAATACCCGTTATGAGAGTCCATAATTTTCAGCGGATTTTCACTCAAAATGGAGTTATCCCGATCTGACTCCCCAAAAGAGAATTTTAAGAATTATAACCTAATTTGAAATTTCCAAGATTCCAATGGCTCGTGATGATATTATCGTCAACATAATATTTCCTTTTTATATTTCCGTTGACACTTGAACTTTATTGTCACATTTCCTTTGTCTCTTTTAGAAGACCAAAGTCCAATTTCACGAGAATACAAGCTACAGCGCCACGTATATTACATTATATATGGCAAGGTTACGATGCGTTGCGACTAGTTGATTTTCATAAAGCTACATATAACTTTCTTCATTCCTTATCCAACATAAACTGCAGACATTTTATTGGAATACACAACTGAAAGGTAGTGCATTTTTGTTTATATCTTGAGTGTTATACATGTAGAATAATTTTTCAATTCAGAATCAGTTCTGCGTCACAGCTATGTGCAGTAGATAATTTGCTATGTACATGATCATGGAGATACTATCAGTGGCTTTCTGTATTGCACGTACAATACTGTAACGAAATTATGAGACTGAGAGGCCAAAAGGGACGGGCGATTTAATGAAGGTTATACAGTAGAATCGGAACTGCACGAAAATTGTAGGAAACTGATCAAATTATTAGTTGGAATTTTCGAAAATTTAACTTAACCCCCCAACAAAGGACTACCACCCGGACAACTATCTCTAGGACAAGTGACCACTAGGACAAGATACTCCCGGATAACTATTCTAGGAGGACACAGATAATTGAAGAATAACAAAATATATATAGAAACGGACAGAATCTGGACTAGGGGTGGAATTGGATTAGGTGATAGTGATAGTTTTTGTCCGGGGTAAGTTCTCCGGGTGTAATTGTCCTGAGGGTAGTTTTTCAGAGGTGAGTTGTCTAACTTTGTCTTGGAGCGTAGAGTAATAGGCCACGGCTAATTATCCGCCTGTAAGTGTTCACGATGACCCCCCCCCCCCCCAAACAAACAAAAATCGATTCACTCTATCAACAAAAGTAAATTCATGGACAAATTGGAGCTCTAAAATATACGGGGAGCTACCCCCCCCCCCCCCCCCCCCCCCCCGCTTGTAGGTTTATGCATATGACCGCAACAAAGCTGTTGGTTCACAAATGATTTACTATTCACTTGTCTTCTTCTTCGTCTTCATCTGTGGTCCAGAATGAACGAACTATCTGGAGGAATATAGTCAAAATAAGAATTTAGCAAGGTAACAGACTGTGAAGATTTTTTATGCTGAATCTTCCCAAATGCCTTTCTTTTTTTACACTGCAGTACATTGAGGTGCAATAAGGAGCAAAGCAACTAATATTACATGCGAAGAAGCTTTAGGAAATGTTCGCATCTTTAACCCTCAAAAACTCTATCTTGAGTGTGATAGCATAATTTTTCAATCCGGAATCAGTTCTGCGTCACTGCTATGTGCAGTAGATAACTAGCTATTTACAAGATCATGAAGATAGTATTTCTTTTTTCCTAATCACCATACGGTTACGAATTTATAAGATTGTAATACGAAAAAAGGAGGAGTGATTTCGTGGAGGATACTCAGATTGAAGATAATATCACTGCCCCCCCCCCCTCCCCCAGAAAATCGGACTATCACCCGGCCAACTTTCCCTAGGACAAGTAACCCCTATAGGACAATAAACTCCCGGATAACTATCCTATAGGACAACGATTATTAAGAAACAAAAAATATATAAAAACGGACAGAACCTGTACTAGGGGTGGAATTTGAATAGGTTATAGTTTTTGTCCGGGGTTAGCTCTCCGGCCTCCGGGTGTAATATTATTGTCCTCAGAGGCTCAGGGTAGTTTTTCAGAGGTGACTTTTCTGGGGGCGTATGCCTGTGAGTAAAAGTTCAGGGGTAAACTTGTCCGGCCCTTGTTTTTCAAGACGACCTTTCTCCATAACTATTCACTGTATCCACAAAAATAAATTCATGGACAAATTGGAAATCTAAATATCTTTAGGGAGCTAACACAAATATATTGAGGCTCAATAAGGAGCAAAGCATCGAGAATTGTACATTATAATTTTCTGACCCTTTAGAATGCTAGTGTTATACTGGCGCGTTAAATTACGAGATCCTGAAGCCCATGCGAGGAAGCAAAGCGAAGGAGCTTCAGCCAATTTTGCATCTTAAACCCTTCAAATCTCTATTTCTAATACAATTTACCCTACGTAATAGGAGCGCACAATCATTAAAAGGAAATCCAACCATGATAGCAGACTACCCTAGATACCCTAGATGAATAAAGACAATCAGACAAGTAGACTGGTAAAAGTTATACATTGATGAACTTAGTGTTGTAGTCACTATAGGAATGAACTCTTCCAATCGGCTGGATCAGAAACGTCTATGTGATGTAGTGACGGACAAATTTTTCCATTTGTGCCAACACACAGACTAAAATGTCTATTTTCAAGAACGTATGAGAAGGTCTTCTCTCTTTAGAGAACCTATACTAATATGCTAACCATAATATATTTTGAGTAGTGACCCAAGGGAGAAGGCACTTAGGAGAAAAACATATATTTTATCCTTAATGATATTTTTGTACACGACCACCGGGAGAATTGTCCGCGACGACGTCACAGTCCACTGGCCAGACTGCCAATTTGAGATTCGCATAGTGATCTCATTTATTTTTTATAAAAACATTAATAGCTTTCTTATTATTGGTCCGATTCATTTTAAAGTTTTGCCATTATGTGTATCGTATGTTTATCGTATTTTTCTGCTTTCACCCAAATGAACTTGTTACAAGGGTTGACTTGCCCTTGAAGGGTCATGACTTTTATTCCTTTTCTCTCCTTTCTCTTCCTCTCTTTTCGCATTTATTGCACCCCATTTCTTTTTCGTTTTTGCGCCCCCTTCAACTAACCACCCAGGACACGCGCCCCCATCTCTACATAATACTGTTTATGCGCTTTCTATGTTACTACCCCGTGGTGAATAGGAATAGTTGGGAGAACAAAAACGAATTTCAAAATAAAGTAAATTAATTTTTAAAAACCTTAAATTTCGATTTGAAGCTAATGGTATTTTTCGCACGTCCAATTTTCATTCGTTGTTCCGTGAGTACCTCAAAATCCTATCCATATATCCATATCGGTTTGGCCTCTACAAGCTAATGCAATGGAAATAGTTCAAATATTTGTATAAGTAAAGTAAAGTAAAATGTTTTTAAAAACTTGAATTTTGATTTGAAGGCAAAAGGTATTTTGCATGTTTCCATGACAAAATATTTCAGACAATTTCTATATGGAGTAATTTTCATTCGTTTCTTGTGACTACTCGATAGATCCTCTCCATATCCATATCGGTTTGGGCTGTACAAGCTAGTGCAATGGATAGAGTTCAAAATAATATAATTTTGTATAAAATATGATTTTTTTTTTTTTTTTTTTTTTTTTTTTTTAAAGGTAGGCTTTACTACTTCAGCCAGAAGGGATTAGACCACACAGCGAGCCAGCGAGGTCACTGTGACAGGTGTCTTTCTCATTAACTCAGCTCTCATTTAACATAAGAAAAAGAGGATCATGGGGGACCAACAGGCACCGATTGGGGAAGTTTTCTATATAGAGGGAGCAAGTAGCTACAAGTAGGACAGTGTGCATTTAAACCCTCGAATCTTGAATCTTGGGTATGTTAGAAAGAAAAAAAAACCCAGCATTTTGTGCTTTTATTCTATTTCTTGTTAACAAATTACAAACTTAATAATCTTGAATCTTGAATATATTAGAAACAAAATAATATAACCCCAGCTTTTTTTGCTTTCATTCAATTTCTTGTTAATAAATTACAAACATAAGAATCTTGAATCTTGAGTATATCAGAAAAATTATAACCCAAGCTCTTTTTGCTTTCAATCTATTTCTTGTTACTAAATTGCAAACATAAAAACTCTTAAATATTTCCAATTTGAAAGACTCAGAGAAAGAGAACGAGAAGGGACAAGCTGGGTAAGAAGCCAGAGAGGATAGAAAAGAAAAGAAGGAATCTGTTAAGAAAAGTAAAATATGACCATAAACCATGTAAAGCTTAATTTCGATTTCTTGGACAAGTAAATCAGTATGCATATCGTACGATAGGCTACTTTTGATTTTCCCAGGCTTTGTTGAAATATCTGTTTGAGGAAGATAATTGAGAACATTATACTAAAGACCAAATATTGATTTCAGTGATTGACAGCCTATGTTTATAGGGCCTGTATCATTACACTGAAAAGAAGATTAAAAAAGCAAAATAATAATTTACTTACATGCTGAATTTGCAAGTGTATAAATCGATGTTGAGCAGATAGAAATATTTTTGTGTCCGCTGTTCAAGCAACCAAAATGACATGAACTGTCCCATCAGATGCGCTGATATCACATCACAACATTGCATGAAAAACAAATGATTGATTTTGATGCACACTTTTCGAGGGTGATGCACTAATCGTTATGGTAGTCTGATTTTCAACAATGAAGAGGGTCGCGCACATGAAACGACCATGAGTTTCTACTATCTAGTCTTTGGATTACGCGTTTTGTTATATATAGTGCATCATATATTTATGTACGTTTTTCCAGGTTAGTATTAGTGTTAAACCACATGTCCTGTTTCATGAAGCTTGATACCAATAACAAATGCTAAAATAATATGACCAATTTGCTCTCATCTATTTAAATGTAACGATTTTAGAAGACAGTAAGAACTATTTTAACTTATTATTACTAACAAGTTTTATGAAAGTGTCTTCCATCACATAACTTCATCTGCTGTATGATATAATCGATCCACAGATTTAAAACCAATCGGTCATCGCGCATAAAATAACAATGACATTGGAAATCGTCTAGTTCTTCATATAATTATTCATATATTTTTTTATATTGAGACTTAATTAGTATAATTTATAGGAACTTAGGAAGATAAGAGTTTGAATTTAGATCTATCATTGGGACGTTTGATGAGATGATACTTATTCCTTTCGTAGAACTTGATTAAGAGAAAAAAAAAAAAAATCCTGAACTATGTCACTCAATGAATACAGGAAAAATATCTTCTGCAGATAAATCCACTCCGCATATTTCTCAAGGGCCTGTGAGTGAGAATAGTGTGTGTGGGTGTCTTTTCTATTCGTGTTTTATTATTTATTTAGCATCTTTAGCCCCTCGTAAAAATATTACATTGAAGTAGTTTATCATGAAAAAATCGTAGTGCAAGATTTAAAACAAGAAATGTACTGATTTTCTTCGAAATTAATAGATAAGCAAATAATTACCGAACAAGATTCGATTTTCATGGTTTTCTCAAGTCGAATTTGAATTTTTCATTTTAGAGAGAGTAATAATTTGTGCGATGAGTGTTACAGACAAATAAATGGCTTCTAAAATGGGAATAAGGCAATCTTCATTTTTTTCTCTAACTAAACTTATCATATTCTACTTTATTTTATCTTTTTTAAAATCAGAATAATATCATCGTAGAAACTGACGATGAATGCTGTGGAGGTATGTGTTCCAAAATCTAAAATGATTTGATAGGAAGTGATAGTGCTAAGTTTTTATTCTTTCACTCCCTATTTGGATTGATAAAATCGGATCTATTAAGTGTCCTGCCTATTAACAAGAACAACAGCAATAACAAAACGCGCTACACAGCCTACAGGGGGTGTTTCATCAACTAGAATTGATTTCGATTTTAGGGCTTAGTGAAACACCCCCAGGTATATTATCCGCAGAAGGATATCTTGTTCAAACCGGTTCAAAGGGTCTTCCCCACATTGTGACGTCAGGTACACACCCATTTGACATAGAAATCTCTATGATTGGACATAACAGATATGACGTATCATCTTTTTCACCAATCATCGTCTTACAACACTGACATGTATACAAAACCAATCATAATATACCGTACCAGTATATTCCTATAGCTAGCTAAGCAGATCATTTCAACACAGCACTTTGCCTCGCGTGGACAGGAGAAAGGCTGTGTAATATTTGTACTTCTAGTCTATCTACTTCATAATCATTTGGAGATTTTTTTGTGTTCATGTTACAAAAGATTTCATGTTCTTGTAATGCAGTGTCGCGCGGTGAGATATAATGTGGTTCGTTAATTTTGACCGATATTATGTAGACAGTGGAGACCTAGAATCTATACTTTGTGTAGATCTTTATCCATTTTGTGAACATTAATAATCCTAAATTTAAGTTGACTGTTATGGATTTGGATTGACATGGAGTTTTTAATAAAGAGTTCTCACTTGTGACATGATATAAAGTAAGTATATCATTTGATTTTAGATATCTTACAGGAAGTGTTGCCATCCAAGAAAAGAAAACGGAAAATGTTTAACATAGGTATTTCAGATTTACTACCGCTCAATGCGTTTATTTTAAGGGGACAGTGGTATCCAGAGAGAGAGAGAGAGAGAGAGAGAGAGAGAGAGAGAGAGAAAAGAGGCAGGCAGACAGACAGACAGACAGAAAGAAAGAGGGAGGGGATACACCGTTCTTCCTTGGTGGATTGCTAGGCAATTATTGAATGTGGAATTAAGGGTGTGGGTTTATTCCTATTATAACAGTGGCAAATGAATTCAATTTTTGTATCATTCTTTTTATAATCTTCTTTTCATGTATTCATGTATCAATGTATTTTTTAACCGAGAATGAAATAAATAATAATTGAATTGAATTGAACGTTGCCTTTCCCGACGTCCTTAATTCCTTTCTCTCTTTCCCCCTTCTCGTGATGCGAGTGCAGATGGGGAGGGTGGGTGTGGGGCCGCTGGGGCGTACATGAGCTATATCTTAGCTACTCTGTGTTACTGATGATTATCATCTCAGAATATAGGCCTAGATGCTCACAGCATTATTGGAGATATTGTCAACTCAGAGTCAGAGATATTCATTCTCTGATTTGAATCATTTCGTCATTGCCTAAGAATGCATTCCGATCACATTATTTGATACATTCGGTGCTGTAACCACTCATTGCCCGTTATTATCGTTCATAAATAAATGATCTGCTTGCTGGTAAAAACTTGGTAATAGATAATCATGGTAACGATATTTGACAGGAATATGGAGTGGGGCAGACCGAGACAGAGATGTGATAGTAAATTAGAAGGGAGAGAGAAAGAGAGAGAGAGAGAGAGAGAGAGAGAGAGAGAGAGAGAGATGGAGAGGAGGAGGAGGAGGAGGAGGGAAGAGAAAAATATTAACAAAACAAATTTGAATATATTTAATGAATTCTTTGTGAGGATTGAATCAATTTACTGCACTCAATATGTTTCTTGTCATTGTGATTACAAACTATAATAGAGGCCTGGAATGAAATGCAGTCTCATCAAAATATGTTCATAGTATCGCTGCCGAATATGTCTTTAAAACCAGAGTAGTGTACAAAGGTTTTATAAACTGCTTACAAAAAATAATGTTAGTTGAAATAGAAAACTGAGAAATATGAGAATGATGATATCAATTCTCTGTCATGTGATATAATGTACATAATTTGTTGATGTCATGGGACAGGTTCGAATCCTGTGAGATTCCGGTCAAATCGATCACTAAGAATCTTCTTTGGTGTCCATACATCATCATTATTGTATTTTATCCAATTGTTATAAATCATTTAGGCTCTAAATCTCTTGTGTCAATCGTAGCATGGTGACATCTATGTCACTAAACCGTCCATGTTTTATCCTGCCGGCTCTACAATGCAACCCTTCAACAACAACAAAAACGTTAAAGAAACATCTCTTCAATTTGGAACACAAGCCATTCTGATGTACATGTAAATGTACTATTGGTTGAACACTTGAAATTACTCTTGAACTTTACAGTGCGTCCCAGAAGAAAAAAATAGATAAAAACGAACCCCCAAAAAACAAACGAGTATTGTGAGCGAACTAAAGTATGCACTTTTCAGAAAAATGACAATCTGATTGCAATAATCCAAACTCGCTTCATCAAGCAACATTATTATGAGCTTGGCATGTCAAAATCTAGTTCTGCCAGATTTTGGTTAAAAATTGAAATAGTAAGTATCACATGCGAACATGACAAGGTAAATGTAAGCTTTAAAAGATTATTATGCAAGATTTCCACCGTGTGATTATGTGCACTTAAATAAACGGTTTCAAATGATAGAGACGATTACCAATTTCCTGGATGACAGGGGCATACATCCTTACATTTCCCCAAAACAAATAACCCTCGAGCAATAAAAAAAGGCGTGTGTGGATTAACGTTTTCAATGTATCATTTGAAGCCATTCTACTTCTACTTCATAGTACAGCTCAAAGATTGTTTACAATAACCGTTTGATTTGGGGTTTCGTTTTTTCTGGGACGCACTGGATATTGTTTTGTATAATATACCACGAGCAGTGCACCTGTAAGTCCAGATACCGGCGCCTAAACATGGAGTGCGTATGGCAAAAAAATTATACCCATTTTTGGTAGCATAAATATTATTGAAAAGTGACCTTGAAATCTATTCCATGGTAAAGAGTAACTTGTTCTCTGTCTAATGGTACCCTATTCATAATTTCTCCGCAACGGAGGAGCAGTGTTTTAAAAAAATGACGTCAAAATCTCCTTGCATAAAGTTTGAGCTGATGCACCAAATGTAGATCAGGCCATAATTATTTCTTTGGTCTTCTTCTGTATAGAGGTTCATGTTGTCGGTGTATCTTAATTGGCACTTTTAAAGTTGTGCAGTTTATTATGTGCTATATGAGTTCTAATCTAAGTGCGGTTAAAAATAACAGACGCAATCCTCGCGCAACTGAATTTTCTGATGGCTCTCCAGAAAGCGTCATTTTTTTCTGCGGCACAAATTGGGGCTTTTTTTTTCAAGAGGTCTTGATTTAACCCTAACCCTAACCCTAACCCTAAACTTTCTCATATAGGCTCAACACGCACCTAACCCCAATCTGTGCCGCAGAAAAAAATAACGCCTCCGGAAACTGACGACCAGCTTCCTTTTTTGTACAGAGTGAGTTAAAAAAAAGTTTACACCTAGAAACTTGCTAATTATTATATAAATCATCTATGAACAGTAAATTAGTATACATCTTATGAAAGAGTGTTTTATCCAGAATCATTCAGTATCATTTTTGTGTGGTATGTGTTCACGCTTGGGTGAACAGAAGGCATTGTTTGCGAGAGTGCAAAAATCGACTTGCGCCAAAGTTTGGGTATTAATTCGGTCTTTGCAGATCCAAATAACACCCCTAACAAAATTAATCATGCCACACATATCAAATATCGAATATCAAGGCACATTTGTGCGCGTGTGTGTGGGTGTGTGTGACTTTGCCCTTTGCAAAAAAACATGTAATGCATTTCATTTGATACATTCAATCCATTCTCTCACTCCACTAATCCCAACATAATACATACTGAAGGCATCACTTTGGCGCAAGTCGATTTTTGCACTCTCGCAAACAAAGTTCATCCAAGCGTGAACACATACCACACACAGGGGCGTCGCTAGACCTTTTTCAGTGGGGGGGGGGGGGGGGGGTGTAGAGGCCAACGATTACCGACAAAACTAGCCACCAATTACCGACAAAATTAAATGTCCAATATCTACTAATTTAACCCTATTAACCCGGGGCCGAAGGCTAAATTGTTTTTCCTTTGGACTATGTATACTTGCGTATGCGCAAATGATCATTTTTCTCGACGACATAAATATACGAATTATTTCGTCAACTTATCATAGCTATATATTTTAATGCAGGCGCGGAGCTGGGATTTTATTTTAGGGTGGGGCGGTAGTGAGCAAGCGAATCACTTGCGCTCATTAGGGAGGGTGTGGGTGATAGGCCTCCCGCGCGAAGCGCGGATGCTTAGACGTTTCCTTAAATTATTAGGAAAAGAAGACGATTTATTGTACCGTTCTCGACTGTTAATCCTTGTCTGAATGAATCCCCCCCCCCCTCCCGTGCGAAGCGCGAAAGCTTTTACGTTTCATTTAATTATTATAAATAGAAGACTTTTTGCTGTACCGTTCTCGACTGTTAGTCATTGTCTGAATTCAGTTTCTCCCCCTCCCACGCAAAGCGCGGAAGCTTTGCCATTTCATTAAGTTGTGAGAAAAAGTTGACGATTCGTTGAACCGTGCTCGACTCTTAATCCTTGTCTAAATTCAGTTTCTCCTCCTCTTGCGCGGAGCGCGGAAGCTTTGACGTTTCCTTAAATTATTATAAAAAGAAGACGATTTGCTGTACCGTTCTCAACTGTTAAACCTTGTCTGAATTCAGTTTCTCCCGCGCGGAAGCTTTGACGTTTCATTTAATTATTAGAGAAAGAAAACGATTCGTTAACCGTTCTCGACTCTAAACTTTTGTCTGGATTCAGTTTTCCTCCTTCCGCGCGAAGCGCGGAAGCTTCGACATACGTTTCATTAAATTAGTATAGAAAGAAGACGATTAGTTGTACCGTATTCGACTGTTAATCCTTGTATGAATTCAGTTTCTCCCCCTCCCGCGCGAAGCGCGGAAGCTTTGACGTTTCATGTAATTATTAGAGAAAGTTGACGATTCGTTGAACCATGCTCGACTCTTAATCCGTGTCTGAATGAAGCTTTACGTTTTATTAAATTATTAGAGAAAGAAGACAATTCGTTGTACCGTTTTCGACTGTTAATCCTTGTCTGAATTCAGTTTCTCCCCCTCCCGCGCGAAGCGCGGAAGCTTTGACGTTTCATTTAATTATTAGAGAAAGTAGACGATTCGTTGTACCGTTTTCGACTCTTAATAAGCCCTAATTGTCTGAATTCAGTTTCCCCCTTTAGAGCGAAGGTCGGAAGCTTTGACGTTTCCCTAAGTTATTAGAGAAAGAAGACGATTCGTTGTACCGTTCTCGACTCGTCTAAATGAAGTTTTCCCCTTCCGCGCGAAGCGCGAAATTTTTGGCGTTTCATCACATTATATAGAGGAAGGAAGCCGATTCGTCGTAACGTTTTAGATTCTTATTAAGCCCTATTCATCTGAATTCAGTTTCCCCTTCTTGCGCGAAGCGCGAAAGCTTTGACGTTTCCTTACATTATTAGAGAAAGAAGACGATTCGTTGTACAGTTTTTTACTCTTAATAAGCCCTAATTGTCTGAATTCAGTTTCCCCCTTTAGAGCGAAGAGCAGAAGCTTTGACGTTTCCCTAAATTATTAGAGAAATAAGACGATTTGTTGTACTGTTCTCGACTGTTAATCCTTGTCTGAATTCAGTTTCCCCCTCCTGGGCGAAGCGCGGAAGCTTTGACGTTTCATTTAATTATTAGAGAAAGTAGATGATTCGTTGTACCGTTTTCGAATCTTAATAAGCCCTAATTGCCTGAATTCAGTTTCTCCCTTTAGAGCGAAGGGCGGAAGCTTTGACGTTTCCCTTTATTATTAGAGAAAGAAGACGATTCGTTGTACCGTTCTCGACTCGTCTAAATGAAGCTTTCCCCTTCCGCGCGAAGCGCGAAATTTTTGGCGTTTCATCACAATATAGAGAAAGGAAGCCGATTCGTCGTACTGTTTTAAATTGTTATTAAGCCCTATTCATCTGAATTCAGTTTCCCCCTCTCGCGCGAAGCGCGGAAGCTTTAACGATTCCTTAAATTATTAGAGAAAGAAGACGATTCGTTGTACCGTTTTTTACTCTTAATAAGCCCTATTTGTCTGAATTCAGTTTCCCCCCTCTCGTGCGAAGCGCGTAAGCTTTGACGTTTCCTTAAATTATTAGAGAAAGAAGACGATTCATTGTACCGTTTTTTACTCTTAACTCTTATCCTGCCACAGGGCTAATCCCCCCAGTGCCAGATTTATAACGAGATAATCGGATTAACGCGATGGTACTAACAATAGCGCGTGCAAAACACTAGGCACAGTCCAATGGGCATGAACAATAACTGCTATTACGAATGTTTGCTAGCATGCAAGAAGCAGCGTAACAGTAGCGTGCACGCAGCCTCATGGCAGGCTATGAGTTAATAAGCCCTATTTGTCTGAATTCAGTTTTCCCCCTCTCGTGCGAAGCGCGTAAACTTTGACGTTTCCTTAAATTATTAGAGAAAGAAGACGATTTGTCGTACCGTTCTCGCCTCGTCGTTATTTTTGGCGTTCCATCACAATATAGAGAAAGGAAGACGATTCGTCGTACCGTTGTTGACTCTTAAACCTTGTTTGAATTTAGTTTCCCCGAAATTTTTAAACCTCTGATTTCTTTAGCTGATACTATAGGAAAGTGAAACTTCGAGAAAATACAAGTATTGTAGTTGTAGTCATTCTCTAAGTCGTCACAGCGGATAAAAAGTCACAGTTCGTAGGGAAAAAAAATTGTCGGCCGACCGACAGCATACATCTCACCGATATGGTATAGTATACGAGTACACGAGGATCGAGCAAGAATACCGACACAGCTGACCATACACAGCAACATATTTACCCGTGTCTTTCTTGCTCCCTCGACGACACGACTCAACTCAACAACCCCCTTCTCTCTTTTTCTTCCATTCCTCCTCTCTCAGGCTCTTATCTCCCCTCTCTCTCCTCTCTTTCATCCCCCGTTTCTTTTGTTCCCCTTTTACTCTTTTTTCTTCTTTTTTTTCCTTTTCTTTCTTTCTTTCTTTTCGTTTCTTTCCTCTCCTCCCTCTTTTTCTTTTTTCTCTTTCTTTCTTTTCTTTTCTTTCCTTTCTTTTCCTTTCTTTTCCTTTCTTTCCTTTCTTTTCCTTTCTCTCTTTTCTTTTCCTTTTCTTTTTTCTTCTTTTCTTTCCCTTTCCCTCTCTTTTTTTCCCTCCCCTTTTCTCTTTTTCCCGACGGCAGGGCAATTTTACCGACAATATCCTGACAGGTGGGGGGTGTCGCACCCCCCCACACCCCCCCCCCCCCCTTTGAGGACGCCCCTGACCACACACAAATGGTACCAAATGATTTGGGATAAAACACTCTTTCATAAGATGTATAATAATTTACTGTTCATAGATGATTTTAAAAATAATTAGTAATTTCTGGGTGTAGACTTTTTTTTGACTCACACGGTATAGGCCGTGCATGTGACGAGACACCGAAAACGGCCTATCGTTTTTTTTCGTTCACGTGGTGCGGGGCACTTCGAAATGAAATTTGTTTTAAATACCCACAATTCGAATCCGGATAATATTTGAAGAAAGTCGTCACACAAACGAGAAATTTGCGAATATCATCGTACTTTAGGGCTCTTGAAACGCCGTAGTCATCGGGAACAATATGACAGCCCCACAGATGTACACCGATCGTGGATGGTCGCAAAACTCTTGCGTGTAACACAACCCAGGTGGACGGGTTTTTTACACGGTAAAACTATTCACACGATGTAGTACTTATAGAGGAATGCTGCGATTAACTTCAACAACAACAACAACAACAACAACAAGTTGAAATCTTGGAAGAGGGGCGGGCTAATCCTTAGAATTTCTTGGTTTGAGTTCGTTGGGCTGATCGGAAAGATTGTGATAAGATAAGTTACGTCAAGTAAAGTACCCAGTTCAATACCCTACAAAATAAATATGCATAACTTGATGAACGAATTTCGTATTATTAGATATGGTGTTTATTTTACTACAAGATACATGTATTATCTTTAGCTTCAACGAAAGGTGAATAATGAATAAATATCAATTTAATAACAAACAAAATTCAGACTTTTCTTGCAGTCTTGTTTAATACTCTGATGTTTGTGTTTTGTTTTGAATTCAATAATCATTTGCAAGCGAAGGATTAAAGCGAGCAAACAAAATTATCTCACATCTTACAAACAATTTTTTTTTAAATCTTAATGGATTTTAAGAATGATGTAAGCAAGGGTGTCGATTTGTATCCGTGGTTGGGGGGGATGATAGGTGCCAAAATATTTTCGGCAATGAATCAAAGCAACCAAGAGGTAGAAGCGTGTGGCAGGTTGCACCCCTCCCCAAGCGCGTAGCCAGGATTTCATTTTAGAAGCGTGCGAATCACTTACAGACGGCGCGTGAAGCGCCCTCCCTAGGGGGTTGAGTGCAGGGAGTTTCCCTCTCCCCCGCGAAGCGCGAAAGCTCTGATGTTTCATTAGATTATTAAAGAAAGAAGACGATTCGATGTACCATTCTCGACTCTTAATCCTTAATGTTTGAATCAATTAAGTTCCCCTTCATCCGCGCATAGCGCGGAAGCTCTGACGTTTCATTAGATTATTAAAGAAAGAAGACGATTCGATGTACCATTCTAGACTCCTAATCCTTGTCTGAATTCAGTTCCCCCCTCGCCCTCCTGCGCGAAGCGCAGAAGCTTTGACGTTTCATTACATTATTAGAGAAAGAAGACGATTCGTTGTACCATTCTCGACTCTAAATCCTTGTCTGAATTCAGTTCCCCTTCCTCCGCGCGTAGCGCGGAAGCTCTGACGTTTCATTAAATTATTAAAGAAAGAAGACGATTCGATATATCATTCTCGACTCTAAATCCTTGTCTGAATTCAGTTTTCCCCCCCTCCCGCGCGAAGCGCGGAAGCTTTGACGTTTCATTAAATTATCAGAGAAAGAAGACGATTCGTTGTACCGTTCTCGACTCTAAATCTTGTCTGAATTCAGTTCCCCTTCCTCCGCGCGTAGCGCGGAAGCTCTGACGTTTCATTAAATTATCAAAGAAAGAAGACGATTCGTTGTACCGTTCTCGACTCTAAATCCTTGTCTGAATTCAGTTCCCCTTCCTCCGCGCGTAACGCGGAAGCTCTGACGTTTCATTAAATTATTAGAGAAAGAACACGATTCGTTGTACCATTCTCGACTCTAAATCCTTGTCTGAATTCAGTTCCCCTTCCTCCGCGCGTAGCGCTGAAGCTCTGACGTTTCATTAAATTATTAAAGAAAGAAGACGATTCGATATATCATTCTCGACTCTAAATCCTTGTCTGAATTCAGTTTCCCCGCTCCCGCGCAAAGCGCGGAAGCTTTCTTATTGTCTCCGATCTCATCACGAATTCGTCACAGAGTTCATCTATGTTTACACTGTCCAGGATTGTCTGATGTGCATTGCAGATTGTTACTTTTGCGCTTCGCGCTTAACATTTAGCTCGTTGCTTTTTAACGCTGCGCCTTTGCATTTGGCGCACTGCATTTCTATGACGCTGTTGATTGAACAAATTGAATAAATTCATCAATTCCTGATGAAGTCGTATAAGCGAGAATTCAATTTGTTTTTGTTTCATGTACGGTTGTCTCATTTACTTCGTATATAAATTATGTATGTATTATGAAAATGAGATAGCAAAATGTGTATATTGATGGTCATCTTGCAAGTAATAACCATTAACTACTCTCATCGGGCTCTCATCATTATTATTATTATTATTTTTTTTTATTTTTTTATAGTGAATTATTGGGGGGGATGATTGTACAGGCCATCCCCCCCACCTGAAATATTGGGGGGATATATCCCCCCCCCATCCCCCCCGGGATCGACACCCATGGATGTAAGCGAGTGTAGCGAGCTAGCATATGGGGAAATTAAAGAAAAGCTTGCTCCAAGTCGCTTTACATTAGGGTTGCATGTTATGGAGAAGGGAAAAGGACACTTGTGAGGGGGGAAAAGAGCATATTTTCTCGCACCTGAAAAGGGGCTCTCACCAGGGATGAAGAAAAAAAGCCGCTTATGAGAATGGAAAAGGAGCATCTGTCAAATAAAAAGGGGCATCTATTAGATTTTAACAGGGGCATTTATCAGGGGTGAAAATTGATATTTAAGAAAAGGGGAAGGGGCTCTTATAAAAAAATGAAAAGGGCCACTTATCAGAAGGAAACAGGGTACTTATTAGAAAGGAAAAGGGGCACATGTCAAAATAAAGGGGACACTTATCAGAGAGGAAAAGGGGCATTTATGAAGAAGGAAAGATGCACTTAACAGAAGGAAAATGGGAACTTATTAGAAAGGAAAAGAGGCACATGTTAAAGTAAAAAGGGCAATCATCAGAGGTGAAAAGGGGCACTTCTCACACCTGAAAAGGGGCGCTCATCAGAGATGAAAAGAAATGTATTTCTGAGAATAGAAAAAGGGAACTTATTATATAGGAAAGGGGACATTTAATTGTTGAAGAAAAGGATGCACCTATCAGATTTTTAGTAGAGGCAATTCTCGGAGGTAAAAAGGAGTATTAATGAGAAGTTGGGGCTATCAATATAAAAGGGAAGGGAAAAGGGCGCTTATTAGAAAGGAAAAGGGAACGTGTCAAAATAAAAGGAATACTTATCAGAGGTAAAAAGGGGCACTCATCAAAGATGAGAAGGAGCACTATAGGGAAAGGAGCAATTATTACAAAGGAAAGGGGGCTCTTGTCGAGGTAAAACGGGCACCTCTTTGATTTGAATAGAGGCAATTATCAGAGGTGAGGGGGCATTTATGAAAATGGAAAGGGACACTTACGGGACACTTATTGCAAAGGAAAAGGGGCACTCACCAGAGATGAAAAGGGCTATGAGAATTGAAAAGGGGCACTTACTATATAGGAATAGGGGTTCTTGTCGAAGGAAAAGGGGGCACCTATCAGATGTCAATAGGGGAATTTATCAGTGGTGAAAAGGGGCATCTATGAAAACCGGAAGGGGCTCTTATTCATTAAAAAAAAGGGGGGGGGCAAACACTTATCACAAGGAAAATGGGCACTTGTTACAAAGGAAAAGGGGCACGTGTCAAAATAGAAGGAGCACTTTCCCTATATGTAAAAGGATGCACTTTGATGGTACTTTGAAAAAGTGGGGGGGGGGGCACTGTTGCTCGTCCCCTGCGAGCGCAGCATGTGGGAGTACAATGTCTATTATTCTGTTTTTATTTCTCTATGTATGGCAATTAAAAGTACATGTATAATTTCGATGATACATGTATATGATAATATGGCCCGGGCAACTGATCTGTACGGACATAATATTTCCGTACTTTTTCCCGTAGGCCCTACAGATCAGTGGGCTTGGGTACGGGTACGGTGGATGGATGAATAGTATACATTTTTCTTTTATTTGGATACTTTAGGACACCGTAACTCAGGTTGTGATTTGAGTTGTAATCTTGTACCTGTATGACGTAACAATCACCCATTGTGTGAACTACATGGAATTCTATACGTATTTATCGTCATCAGTGTTGCGATGCAGAGTATAATGATTAAACGGTATGTATAATATTGTTAGAAAAGTTGTATTAATTAGGACAAGTGCTTATATTGTTTTCGAAAAGGTACATGTAGTCCCAAACATAAGCATAGCTGTTGCTGTGTGCGTTTCCGCGCACGCGTCAAACTAGAGCTCCGACGCCGAGGCCAAAGGCGGCGGAGCTCTAGATCTAGAGGGTGAACAGGAAAACGATTCAAACAGCGGATTGGGCGACATTATCTCAAAATATGAAAAGGCAGTAATTACAATTTAGACTTACAATGTTTTTTGACTCCTCTGGGCATTGTGCCACCCACGTCCCACTTAAAATTATAATTTGAACTTTGTCTGAAGAAGTCTTCTTTGATAGGCAAATTCATGCAAAAAAATATATTCAAGAAATTGACTTGAAAACACATCAGACAATTAGTCTGAACCGAGTCAGGAGCAAATTTGAAGAAATTATATTTTTAAATGTTGTAAAACCAAAGATATAAGAAGAAAACTGACCAAGTATCTGTACTAAAAATCGTACATGTAAAATTGGTCGTACACATTCGACAGCTGAAAATGACGCGCACGGTTGTGGTAAGTGCGTTCTCGAATCCAAAATCGTATCTCACACACACACTCTCGCCATACCGCGAATGGTCCGTCGTGGGGAGCTAGCCGCCCGAGAGTTTGCCAGCGATACCAACGCACCCTCGGAGCCCTGCAGCGCACAATTTTTGCGGAACTCAAAAGGTTCGAGGTGGGAAGGTGGCGGGCTAGCTTTTTGCCAAAACCACGCTAGAACGTCTGCTGGCGAAGTGAAAATAACTACGATCGAGAACATCGTCGGTTTCAGTGAGATAATTCTGAATTCTAATTGAGACTATATAATAAATTATATCGACAAAGAAACCTCGGTAGATCTCTTATAACTATACAAAAGCTTGTTTATTTCTCGTTTTGACATTTGTTTTCGAGCCATTTTTTCGTGCGCGAGTCAATGTAAACTATATATTACCAAACTTTCAACACGCAAGGAACGGGGAACACTCGCGGACCTCGTAACAAATTCGTTGCAAAAAAAAATTTCAAGGGTGATTTTGAAGCAGTGAAGAACATTGGCGCTGCGATGCGCAGAAATATACTTGAAAGAAACTTAAAAAATCACACCTGAATTTTCAGAAAATCGTATTTGTATTAGTGTACCTAGATGTGACTTGTTTATAAATCAGATTTTATGAAGATTTGTCGGGAAAAAATGTCAATTTTTTCCGTTTGGTGGTCATTTCTAGGCTAATATTTTAAAAGTTGCATCAGTAATGGGCCCGATGTTTCTCTTATCGTACTCGCATGTTATTTCTACATAGATTAAACATAGGATGGTTAAGGGTAAGACCAGATAACATTATAAAAAAGATAAATCCTTCCACCCTCCCATATCCAAGTTTTGGGCTGATTATTGCCGACCCACCGCAGCAAGGCCATTCAGATTTTCGTACGCGCGCAAAGCGCCCTCTAGTGCCCCATGAATGTGCCTATCTTTGAGTTTGATGGGAAAAGGGGGTGATTCCACACATAACTGTATTGCCTGGCCTGGCTGTGGTAGTGAGCACTAAATATATATATATATATATATATATTTTTTTTTTTTTTAATAACCACCCCCCCCCCCCCCCCTTGAGCAAAAAAAAAAGGGTAAAATTGTGGTTAGAGAGTGGGAGAAAGGGGGTGTGGTGGCTGCAGTCTCCCACTACGAGCTGATGGCGTGAGACTCCCTCCAAATGCGGGAGGGTTAACACCCCTGTTCAAGACTGTCCTTAAACTGTCGCGAAGTTCGTTAAATAATGAAGGGTTTCATAATAAAAATCGGCTCACCTCCGAGTCATTTAATTTAAAAATACTTCAAGACAAACAAAGTTCTAGTTCTGAGGTTCACTAGAAAAAAAAGGATTTGATCATGACCCACCTCCGATTCATTTCAATTTAAAAACTATTCAAGACGGAAGGAAATTTTGAGGTACGCTAGATATAAGGAAGGGTTTAACCGTGACTCACCTTTGATTCTTTTGCAAAATTCTTCAAGATGGCCCTGAGAAGTTCCAAAGTTCGTTAGATAATGAAGGGTTTCATTATTAAATCGGCTCATCTCTGATTCATTTGCTTTAAAAAATTCCTCAAGACAAAATGAAGTTCCGATGTCCATGAGATATAAACAAGGGTTTAATTAATCATGAAATTCGACTCAACTTCAATATATTTGCGTCATGAAATTCTTCAAGACAGCCCACAATGGCACACTTTAAAGTATTAAGATAATATATATATTCACCAAATATGTACAGTGTATGTCAACCATTCATTGCACCTAGGCCAATAGTCTAATAACTTTTTTAAAGTGTAGAAGAAATTAAAACCAAGTCACAATGGCTTCTTTGAATTCTCTTTCAGATTTCTGTGGCAGCAGTTGCTTAAAGAAGGGAGCAAAGAGATGCACTCTCTCACTTTCTTGAATCGGAAACGATGCTTGAATCACTCTGGTCCCCTATTTACAGGTGTGTATAACATTTATGTTCTCTGATATTCATGTTTCTCAAATCACATTATTCATTATTCGATACAAAGTTAATCCTATATCCATAAAACCGTTTTGAATACATATCGGTAATGGTTTTAAAAAGTTGATTGTATTTGCGGTATATTATTAGATTTACCCTGTGCTATTCAATTGATGTAAGTTTTGTAACAACTTTCTTGGAAACCAGTCCCCAAAAATAATTGCTGATTTCAGAGAAACGGTACTGAAAAAGTTTGAGACAAATTTGACAAAATGGTTTATGATTTAAAATTTATAATTTCTATCAACACTTTACCTGGGTCTTAAAAGTAGTTAAATTGTTGGCTTAAAAAAAATCCTTTTAATATTTTTTGAAGACTAGACCTATCAGTGTTACATTTTTTTTTTAATGAGAGTTACATGAAATCTAATTAAGTAATTATGCATTAATCAAATCAAATTGAGTTTATGTTAACTTTGAAAAGATTGCACCTGAAAGCAGACAAACTTTAGGCCAAGTGTAATCTCTAGCTAAGTCCATTAATCTATGAAGCACAAAGTTGAAAGGTTACTGTATTCTGGGAATAAAGGAATAAACAAAAGCCCAGTCTTGACATTCTTTTTTTAGTTTCATTCCATGGCTTTAACAAAATTTTATGTTTGTTAATTTCATTACAGGATTACAGATATTTACCTGCACAGTACAGACTTAAAAACTTGATTTTTAGCCCAAAGAAAAACTAGAAATAAATCAACAGACTGATATTCGAAAGCAAGATTTAATAGAATCAAATAAAAATAGAAATATAATGGAACTTATTACTGTACATATGCAGTCCATAGACAAACTGATCAGTTTAGGTATGGCTGATATGGCTCTACCTGTATGTGTGGATACATTTGCACAATTACAAGTTTCTTGTAACAAATCCTTTGAAAGCAGGTAAGATGTTATAACATAAGGTTGTTTTATGAAGTCTAAAATACAATGGATGATAACGAACAGGGACAGGACAAATTACCTTGTTTTGACAGGAGTTTGCTACATCTATGTTTTTGCTCATACAATGTATTTGTTCATATATCAAATTTTCACATTGATTTTGTAATTTTTCATTTTGTTAAGGGTCGAGAAGTTCTTCATCCAGGAATACATCATCTGGTGGTCTAGGAGGGTACTGGCGATCGCTCAAGTGGGTGCCTATCCCTTTCAGTGTGGGCTTTGCATACATATGTTACCAGCAGTATGGTCACATCAAGAAGAGGGAGAACAGACATATCCGAGGATCACAATCCATTGAGGACTCCTTGGCTAAAGAGTGGCAGGTTGGTAGGAGAATCAAAGGACAATTTAGTCCTAAAATCATTGTTTAAAACATCAGTTTACCATAGGCAGCCATAAGGCGGGAAATTAGGAAAAACAAAAGAGTCAAAGTATGGCCAAAACAAAGAACATGACTTTTTGTTTTTCAAATTCAATTAATTTTTTTTTAATTGTTATCAATTGCCTGTTTTCTGCAAAGACAGACAAAAAGAAATTCTCTTTATATATTAAAGTAATTCAGTGTGGTTTGTATATGTTTTAACCTGTTTAGCAGCTCATGGCAAAATAATGGTTTAGACAATGGCTAAGGTGTACACCATCTTTGTCAAGTCACACTATGAACATGACGGACAATGAAAGCGGACAAAATATACAGTTCCTCAGGTAGACAAAGGAACATCCCTTCACTGCTTTTATGTAAAAATGTGTGGAACAGGTGTCACATGCATATTCACCTGTTCTACACATTTTTACATAATAGCAGTGAAGGGATGTTCCTTTGTCTACCTGAGGAACTGTATATTTTGTCCGCTTTCTTTGTCTGCCATGTTCATAGTGTCAGGCAAGAGGCTTTGCCCCTGTTTTGATGGCTATAGCCCAAAAGACAGTTAATCCACAAGATGGACAGTCGCAGTGATATCAAGTGATATTTCACAACTTTGTCTACACCCACAATGTTAGTCTTATGAGCCTAGTGACAGCTTCTTTAAGAGTTCACCAAACAGACATCCTGCAAGACCGTCAGCCCACAAGACCAACATTCTCGTATTTTAACATTTCTCACATTAGCACTGAAACATCCCACAATCAATCAAACGAAAAGCAAACTTACTCAAACTGAAAAGCTTGTGAGAGCACCATATTGATTCAATGAAGAACCAAATATATGTATTCAAAAATAAAGATATTGTCCAGAAGAAGCCCAGAGTACTCTTATTTATTGGCCATTACAGCAGATTTCCCTTTCAGTGTTTTGAAAATAAATATTTAAATACATTCAAATGAAAGAGTGAGTAAACTAATAGAAGGACAAAGAAATATCTAGAAGTAGAGAATCAAAGTTGAAAGGTGTATGGAAGTGTGACGTCATACTGGCCAAGTTGTCAAGGTTGATGGTTCCAAACAATCGTGTGCTAAACAAATGTGTCGTGATTGCACCAGCCCCAAACATTGAATTTGCCATGCTCCAGCCTGTTGCTTCAATGATTTCCCAGTGAACCTCATGCACAGGCTCTGTTGTTTAGAACCGTTACCTGGACGGTGAGCTAATAGGATGTTAGCACTTCGGCACTCAACTCTATGGGATGAGAATGAGTCTAGGGCAATACACCTGTACTGTTTGCACACCTAGTTCAGATTACCCGGGCCTTGGCTAAGAAAAATATGTTTTCACACCTGGTAAATTAACCCGGGTTAACAGCTGGCCCGGCTTTAAAACATTGCCTGTTTTCACACCTGCTTTGCCTTAGCCCGGGACTATTGGAATATTCAGAAGATTGACATGACCTAACCTGTGTGCACGCGCTGTGCAGTTCTACGACTCCCAACCGGAAGTTGACAGTCGCCCTCGATCTTCAAAATGGCGCGCCACTTCTAATACGATTTCAAAGGATACAATGGTTTTCTGGCTTGCCATTTTCTTTTTGAGAAAGAATCATCGTTGGAGACAGAGTAATAGCTTAAACAACAGTAGAAGGAAGAGGGTGAAACGTCGTTTGTAACAATTTGAGGACTTTCAAAGTCTCAAACTCCTGCATGCTACTACGGAAAAAGGCGTGCTCCGATCCTCGCTTTTGTCATTGGTTACGCTTTGTATTCTTGAATATTCATACGCCGCACCATCGATCAAAGGATATCGCGGTATAATGGCTCATGCTTTCACACCTGACAGGTTAGCGCGGCAATTGCGGGGTTAAGTAGCACCGCAATAGCTGCGCTAACCCTACTCGGGAGCAAGGCCTGCTTAGCCCGGGAACTTGCGGAGCTACCTCACTTTAAAAAAACCAGGTGTGAACAGGAAGATAGCCTGGGAACTTGCAGCTTTAAATACCCTCTTAGCCTCGTAAGTGTGAAAACGATACTGTTTACTATACTATTTGAACAAACTTTCTGTTCACAACTGCAAAGCTTGTCAGAGGCTTACCAGACATAGCAACAACTAATGATGCACAGTGGATTCCATCCATACAGGTACCATTATTCAGGTGAATGAATTGGCCGGTAACCAGGGGTTATGGATATTAGTAAGCTCTATATGATATTATAATGTTTGTAATAATGAAAATAACTATATCTGGTATAGTCTGTCTGTCTGGTTAGGTGACTGAGCAAAACGGTTACACAGTGTATTATTACCCCGGTCATTGGAATCATCTTCCTCTTCCAGTCCAGAGGCGATTTAGAACCAAGGACCAAGATAATTCACCAATTGATTTACTAACCATAGGGAAACTTCCCAGGAGGACAACTACCCCCTTCCTTAAATAACCACCCCAGAATTACCACCCCCTAATGACTGTCCACGTGCAACACCCACACTATGAACATGACTGACAAAGAAAGCGGACAAAATATACAGTTCCTCAGGTAGACAAAGGAACATCCCTGCACTGCTATTATGTAAAAATGTGTAGAACAGGTGTCACATGCATATTCACCTTTTTACATAATGGCAGTGAAGGGATGTTCCTTTATCTACCTGAGGAACTGTATATTTTGTCCGCTTTCTTTGTCTGTCATGTTCATAGTGCCAGTAGGCAAACAACAACTACAATAAATGATCTGTCCAGAGTGTGATAGTCTAGGAGGAAGTTGTTCTATAATGATAGAAGTATCCCAAATGAATCAGATGGAAGCAGAGTTTTTGTTGATGATATCAATACTTTCTAACCATGCAAACATTTTAGAAACAAAATATGGCTTAAAATTCACCATTATTGCTGACCAGTAGTTTATAGTGACCATTGCTTTCATGTACTAACTTTCAGAATGAAAGTTGATGTAAAGGGTTTTTCAATTTCTTGCCCAAATATGAAACCCATGTCTCAAGATTGTTGTTCTTGCAGCTATGTTATACATATTTTATATGTGTCTGGAAGGAGTAAAGAAGAGACAAAGAGAGAAGAGACAGACAGACAGACAGAGAGAGAGAGAGGGGGGGGGGGGGGGAGAGTGGGAGAGATTGATTGGAAATATTATACAGGAGTAGTAATGTGTAAAATAGTGTAGAGAGAAATTCAGGCAAACCCATAATTTAATTAATGCTGATGTATAGTCCTTATTTTGTGTAATGTCATATTCTTCTTTACCGTTTACTTGTAATTCAACATTTGTAACATGTTTCTATGGTATCTCTCACTTTTCCTTCCTTTTCCTTTCTTCTTTTTCTTGCACTTAGAAACATCAGTATTAAGCGCTTTATAAATGTAATGTATTATTAGTAGTATTACTATTAAATGAAAGAAAGTCATGAAAACAGTAAAGGGAAATATCTTGCCCTCTCTCAAACGCTGCCCCTTTATCTTTTATATTTACATTTTATATAGATCTATGTATTTATATTATTTGTTTTGTTGTCCTTTTCTACCAATACCGGTAGTCAATATTAAGAGGTCGTAGATGTATATAAAATACATCCTATTATGTTATTATCGTCGGCTGCCCCGAAGAATGCCGTCAATACCACAGACAATATATAGCTCTAATGAAATTCTTTTGGGCAGGCGATGTTATGAAACTAAACTTTATCAGTATCAACTTTTGAATGTGAGGGTCCCAGAGTACACCATTTTTAATAATGCGTCCAGGAAAATTTTCCTGTAATGTTGATGTTGAACGATATTTGTTTTATGATTGGGATCCTTATTATTCCATAATAGTTAATGAAGGGTATAGATTAC
>JAVYIG010008969.1:0-83395 GCA_035222895.1 Strongylocentrotus droebachiensis
TAAGGACTCGTAGGAAAAATCCGTGTATGTGAAGGGGGTGAAGTGGCTATCAGATTATGTAATCACAATGTTTCATCGTGCATGTTTTGTTACATATGACCAGATGAAATTTTCCAAGTATATCGATCATGGTAGACAGGTGGCAGTTGTCGACAGATATTAAGAATAATCAAGGAAGTCTGTAGATACAAATGATATTTATCATAGATTTTGTTTCATCAGCCCCAGGTAAGCTACTCGGGTCAGTAAACAAAACTGGACCGATACTTGAGGATAAAGTCAATGTACGAGCAACGGTTGAGTTCTCTTCTGGGCGAGAGAAGATAGACTTCACTAAGATATTCTGTACACTACCAGGGCTAGGAGGTTATGTGTATGACGGACACCTACCCGATCTTGGTGAGAACAGAAATGTCTTCTCCTTTTTTCCAATGTCGTTATACTGTGCTTGGAGTTTAATATAGGAGAATTAAGCCAAATTTTATTTTTATCTCGTGTAATTCAAAGTATTTGTATATATATACAGGATGGTCCACAAAGTATGCAATACCTGAGATCCGCAATTTCAAAAAAATAATCATTGACCAATGCTTTTTATTTTGTCAGAAATTCTTTTCCGAGTAAAAATATACCAAGATTATCAATTTTGGGGTAAGGCGCTTAATGACTTGGTCGGAAAGTACTTTAGAAGTACGGTTATTGTTATTATTACTGAGGCGTTTCGATTCTAAGGATATTTTTGTGAGGCAATATGTTTCAAACTTTGCTACTTTTGAAACCGGCATCATGCTTGCAGCAGGGGAAAATTTGTGCATGACGGCTTTCCATACAATGAGCTGACTTGAGAAACACATTCCCGTCCCCGTCACAACAGCAGATTGTATGGCAAGCCGTGAAGAGGTCGCTGAAATTGCAGATCGCAGTTATTGCGATCTTTGGGGGTCACCCTGCTTATCAATAAGTATTGATATCAGGTGATACAATCTGTTCCTAAATATGTTAACAGAAACGGGTAGATATGGTCATTTCATAGTCATGAATATCCATATCATAATCATTATCAACAAGTCAACAGAACAGCCATGATTGAAGTAATGATCAGTAATTGGGTTATGAAACATGAACATTGACAGAATTACACACAAATATAGAAGAAAGAGATGAGCTACATAAAACAGATTTGTTTAGCCTGATTTGTTTGCTAATTTTAGGGGATCTGGAGCCAGTGAAGGAAGGAGACAAAATCCTGGTCACTGCCACTCCTGCGGAATTGGAGGAACTCCACAAGCGCAGAGGATTGTGGAAGCTTGAAATGGCCAACGTGGGTATAAGCTAGTCTATATTTAGCATAATTCAACATTTTAATCAACATGTTGAGCCTGCACATCTTAGCCTTTTACTAACAGTTACACTTTATATTTCAAAGAGTCGTTCGTCCATGTTCTTTAGACGTTAGGGACTTTTAGATTCGCACGAAGACAATGGGATTGCTACGATCGACGTCCTTTGAATGCACTGCCTTGAATGGACGTCACACGTATCAGTCCACTCAAATCTAAAGGTCCCTATTCAGAGAAACAGTGAACTAGATAAGAGACAGGAAGCGATATCCCTGTTTTTGTTTTAATTTGTGAATTCAGTAAATGTATATTCCACCGCTGCCACCTGTTGGTAAACTACAGTCATACCTGGATTAGTGCCCACCTCTCTTCAAAGCCCACCTGTCTTACAGTATTTTGATACCCTCGAGAAAGGGGAACATTTTTACATACGAGTGTTTCATGTAAGTATTTCTTATGGTGACATGTTTATGTTACATGAGAAGGAAGATTTCCTGTCTAATCCAATCCATTCCACAGAGTATTTGGTATAGCGACAAATGCACCCTCTTCTAGTGGACACCCCTCTACATCATGTAGACTGAATGTCATCTTTACAAACGAAGCGAGATAGCTTCGATATGCATCACTTCCAATTACTTCTCAGCATTGGTAAATATCGACGGAGTCAAGAGATATCCTTACTTTGGGGGATTAAGTTGCAACCCTGCTTCTTTTTTACAACGGAACAGCTGCATTTTCGAAAGATCGGACATTAGGAGTTGATTTGGGCACTATTATTCACGACATACAACATTTACTCAACTATGAATATCTCAGAGATGATAATGTGTTTGAACTTATTTCGAAGCTTATATTCGTGGTTACAAATCTCTCTATCTCTTTCTCTCCGAGATAGATTCTCCCCGTTTTCCAAGCTGGGAAGCCTACCCCGACCTAATTATAACTTTCAAACTAATTTGCTGAAAACGGATAAGCCAATTTTCACGGTTACTCTCTATATCTATAAACAGATGTTCCGCAAGAAGGGAAATGTGAATAGAAGAACGAATACTGGTGACTTCACAGTGACTTTCCATGACAGCCAAACAACCTTCACTATGAATTCAGCAGCTCTAAGAAAGGTAACAAGGACAGAACCAGCATGTCTTGCTTGCATCTTACCGAATATAAAGATGCTTAAAACATATATTTCTTGATGAATAGGGACTACATTTAGATGTGTCGTGGTACAGTGGATAAGGCACAGACAGGTTACGGGGTTCGAATCCCTAGCACAGCATTAACGTCTTTGCCAAGACATTAATCTCCATTTGCCACACGCGAACCTGATGAGGTGTATTGGTACCTGCAGGAGTTCATTCCTTAAAATGCTAGAGCGGCATATTGACAGCCATGCTTAAGCCAGGGTGATAATTTCTGAGCACCAGGAGCGGCATGTCTGACAGAAATGACCGCTAACAAGAACCCACTATTATTTGTATCGTTATTAATATTATTATCATTACTATTATTTCCCTTCCTATTTGTGTTATTATTACTATTGCTATCAGTACTTATATTATTATCACTATTATTATTGTAGTCATGTATTATCATTATTACTGTTATTGTTATTGTTATCAAATATTTACTACATCTATGGGGGTACATCTTTTATTATTATTGTTCTTGATATCATTAGTATTGTTACTATTTCCATTTCTATCCACCTGTTGCTTTTAGATTCATCCATTATGTCTCGGTCAGCTTGTCCGCATAGGTGATGATATCGAGATGGTCAAGAGATTACAGTCTGACATGGCGGATGGACGGCGGCTATGAAAAGGTGACTTCTGTCCAACTATCAAAGCTAGAATACAGGTGTACGAGGCGGGGAGGGGAGCTGCTTTTTGCGAACCCCCCCCCTCGGGAATCAACAAAGTTCCAATATTCTGGAATCAAAGATGCTCGTATTTGTTATTCATATCGAATCTATTTTTTGTTATAGCTCTCTCGCTTAGGTCGCAAACGAAGTTAACATACGAGTAATAATGTCAGCCCACCATCATTATATTTACTTCCACATTACAATTATTTGTTAATGTAGCCCAATAATCATGATCATTATATTCCTGTTTTAGGCTATCGGTACAGTTGGAAGGTGGTAGAGATCGACGGATCGGATATTCACGTCAAAATGAAGGACAATCACAAATTCGTTTCAATTCTGTAAACCTGACCCCAGAACGGTTTCGCGCTCCTAAACCAGAAGACGTAAATATTGAAGAAATATTGCGTGGTAAGTTTTAAGTAAAAAGAACACTTTGCCCAACGTTGTGCCAATAGTCAACCCAACCATCTATTGGCCAATATTTTGCCCAGTGGTATTGGTAAACGTAAGTACCCTACTTCACACGTGCATATTGTTTCGTATTTTGACCAAAATTTGGGCAAGATATGACCCTTCATCTGCCCGAATACGGTAGCCCACTTGTTGGGAAAATCTTGACCAACTGTTGGGCAAAATACGAAAATATTGCCCAATAGATGGTTGGGTTGACTATTGGCAAAGTGTTGGAAATTATTGCCCAACCTTTTCACAGTGGGCCCCCCTCCCCAACCCAATGTTATCAAGTTATCACGTTTGAAGTACTTTCGTGGAAGTGTTAGATTACTTGACCTAACATTTCCTTTAAATGCCATGGTAAAACATGAACAGTTATGGTATTTGACTCAGATGTTAAAATAATTTAAACATTGAACATTGTCACTGAGAATAAACTAACACAAAGAATCATGCTTGATTCTTCGCGATGATTTTGGGCGCCTTTATAAACGTCGACTCTATCTAAAAGTCAAAGCGATAAAATACTGGAAACTAGACCAACAACATGCACACTTTCAGTGTCACTTTCTCCCCCTTTTTTGTTGTTACCGTACGTGCAGTATGCATGGATTATGGCCAAGCGGTATAGCTATGATACATGTATGTTCGTATATGTCTACTTCAAAACTAGTCTCAATATTAAACAAGAACTTGTTGGTTTTAAATTGGTAAAATGTAGGGTTTAATACGAGGACAATACAGTGACTTTTTTCTTTGCTCCCTCCGCTCTCTCGCATACATCTGGAAACGGTAGGATTTCAGGCAATGAGGTGGCCTGAATACCCACATAATTATTCAACAAGGTGCCAGAATACTCTTTGTTAGCGGGGCGCCCGAATATCGTCATGTATCGCAAAAGTTTTCATTTCTCTGCCTTGACTATAAAAAGGTTGACAAACGCTGGATTAGATTATATCTACGAAAGTACTCAAAACGTGAAACGTGATTACACGGGCGTTCGTTACAAGCCTAAAGCCACCCTGACACTTGCACGAATTTCTGTTGCCGCATTGCCCCGCATTGAGGCGTGCCAGTGCGTGACATTTAGTTGCACGAAGACCGTGTATCCATTCGTGCAATGCGTTACAACATGACATGCATTGTCCCGTCACGTTTACGACATACTTGCGTCATACTTAATCGTGCAAGTGTCAGGGGTGCCTTTATGACAATTTTTCCTTGCCTCTAGGTGTCCCTCGGATCATGCAGGATCCTGAATGGAGCATCATGATTGCTGTAGAAGCAGGTGACATCAAAGCAGTGGAACGTATCTTGGCTATACATCCAGAATGGGTTAGTACCAAAGGTTGGATCTAGAATTCCGTAAAGGGGGAAGGGGTATCATCAAGAAAAAAGTTCATCATATTTTAGGGGTGTTTCTATATTTTCGAATTCTGTAAAAAAACCACACAAAAAAGAAGAAGAAAGAAAGTTTAAATCACTTTTAAAAGGGAGCACATGTTCGGCCTACGTATACATATTTGTTTTCACGTAGGTGTCAAAATGAGGGGGTGAATGTGCTGAATCTTGTTTCCCTTATGCGACATTAAATCTCAGAGTTTATGAGTTTTTATGAGAGTTTTAGAGCATTATTATCATAGATACAGCAAATCCTATCGTACGTGAAAAGATGATTTATAGTATTTTCTCTGTCTTTTTAAATCTAGATTCATTATGAGCCGGAGACTGGCGTAACACTGTTAGGGTGCAGTGCATTTAAAGGCGATGTACACATGATGAAGTTCCTCGTTGAGAAAGGGGCCTTCATTGAGAACGACCACTTCGCACCCCTTTTCCATTCGACACTTGCGTAAGATATTCCAAGACAAGATAGTATATTTGTAAAACTAGTGATAATTTGTGTTGCCTAACTGTTATGCTTAAACCCGAATCTGTTAATACCTTAGTCAAAATCTATCAAAGGAAGTCAATCTCCATCATCCCACATTGATGTAACAACATCATTAACATGAAAGGGTTTTCTAAATGTAATCAGTAAAACAAGATATTCCGCAGGATTTTGGTCCGAGTCTAAAAGCCAATGTACATACAGTCTTCTGAAGAAGGCTCCAAACAGAAGGTTATCTCATATGTAATTTGCTTTACAAAACATTTTCTAATTTCACCATTACCATGCATTTCTCTGATGAATTTAAATGTAATTAAATTCATGTTGAATTCAAATAATGCACCTAAAAAAAAAAAATTATTTGCTCATTATTAAAATCTGTCATCATGTCAAAGAATTTCTCACATGTAGGCCTACCTTCTTGGTTGTAGTGATGTACCTTCAAGTTTAATTTATATTGCTTTGTCAGTATGTTTTCATTGTTCACTCCTTCTTTTTTTGTTGTTACTTCCTTGAATATTTAACCAAATTTATACATGTTAGCTCAAATGAAGTTTCATGATTTTTCTTTCCATTGAGGCACTATCGAGGTCTGCTCACTTAACTGAAGGCCCGCGAGACGTCGCGCGTGTACATAAGTGTACGTAAGATATCTATCTGAGACAAATTTCGGCTGCGTATGGTGAACATTATTTATACAGACAATAAATAAATTATTATAAATATCCTATTGCACACAGATTAATCTTGATACCTTTTATGTGTGCGCATTATTGCAGCTGTGAAGGTGTTGCCCTATGAAAATTAAAAAAACAATGCTCTGGGTGATAAACGTTTGTTTTATCAGACTATCAATAACTACATGAATGTTTGAAAGTGAAAATGAAATTTTCGCTTCTAATACAAATCCTTAGTCTCCATATTAAACAATGTTATGTTAGATACTAATATTTCCTAAACTCTTCAAGATATCTGACATCGACACAAGACCAACTTTCTCACTTTGTGACACTTAACGGGTTGGACAGTACGGGTAAAAATCTTGCAAACATTTTCCGTTTTCGAATAACATTGCGTTTTTCTAATAATCAGCCCCTAACAATATTTTACGGGCTACATAAAAAAAACTTATGCAGGATATTGCGAAACGAATAAATTAACCTTTTTGGTAAAACCGATTTAGATTCTATAGAATTTTACTTCGAATTTACTTTCCCCCTTAATTTTTATGAGATGCACTGTAAACCTTTTTATGCCTAGAGGCCGATAAAAATGTATTTTATTTATTTAGTGAAGGGATTAAAAGCACCAAAATTTACGTTCATAAAAATGACAACCAAAAACGAAATGTGTGTACGCAAGCATACTGTACTGCATGTTGTGTAATGCACACAATATATGGTTTTCGGTCTCGCGGGCCTTCGGTCAACTGCACTGTAGCCGCACTAGCGATGGGATGTAGCCCCCCCCCCCCCCCCCCCCACGCACCATTCCCTAAAGCATATTCTATTGCAGAGTAATTTGTCTCCAGAATCATGCCTTTGAAACTTTCACTGACTTTTTTGTCATTTGTAATTAATCCATTATTTGTTAGTTCATTACTTTGCAGTTGAATCACATTCTTCTGGCTTTTTAATTGTCAGTTTATGTATTTGTTTACCTTAACCCGTTGCAGTTCACAGTTTTCTAAAGGTCGAAATGAATCAGCTTTCCTTCCTCAAATTGGCAGCATAATTTTGAAAAAATAAGTGTTATAAAAAAAATTAACAGCTGTGAATGAAATTTTACACGAAATTGCCATTTTGTCAGTTTGGAGACTGCAATAATAATTGTATGGGTGAATATATTAACTCATATTCATGTATTGCAAAAGAAATGGACCCAAATCCAGTGATTTTTGTGCTTTCCGACCATGTACAAGTTGCAATAGCCCCTAGGTTGTTTCGCTTAAACAAATGATCGTCCACCCGTTTTCTTTACACACCCATTCCAAACGGAAGCAACCAATACGAAGCTATGGAATACCTTCTAGATCAAGGGGCTGATGTGCATGCCGTCGGCCCACAAGGCTTCACATGTCTCGCTAAGGCATGTGAACAAGGGTTCTTTCAATGTGCACATTATCTGCTGATGCATGGTGCAGACTTGAACAGCAAGGTAAGGATATGGTGATATATATCATATAGTCATGTATATATAAATATTATGATTGAAGTATAATATAATCTACTTGAAATATACTGTATATAAAGAGGTCACAGCTGAATTGGTTTGAAACTTTAACAAGAGACGTGACGCGGACTTGCCCCCTTTCCAAAATTGTGCCCGCTTGTACAGTGAGTCAAAAAAAAGTTTACACTTAGAAAATTGCTTATCATTTAAAAAATCATCTACATGTATGTAAAGGAAATGATTATACATCTTATGAAAGAATGTTTTATCCCATATCATTTAGTATCATTTTGGTGTGGTATGTGTTCACGCTTGGATGAACATAAGGCATTGTTTGCGAGAGTGTAAAAATAGACTTGCGCCAAAGTTGCTTATATGATGTTTGATTAAAACAATTGGGATTTGGGTATTAATTCGGTCTTTGCAGATCAAAATAAGATACATTTATCATGCTAAACATATCAATTATAAAATATCAAAGAACATTTTTGGGCGCGCGCGCGTGTGTGTGTGTGTGTGTGTGTGTGACTTTGCTTCTGCAAAAAGCATATGCAATGCATCTCATTTGATACATTCAATTTATTCTCTCACTTTAATACATCACATAAGTAACTTTGGCGCAAGTCGCTTTTTGTCTCGCCTACGTAGCAAAATGCGAGACATAGGCGCCGTTTTTCCGGTGGCGGCGGTGACGGCAGCGGCGGTTACGGCGACGGCGGCAGCGTCAACATCAAAAACCTAACCAAGGTTACGGTTTTCGATTTTTTAATAGAATTTAGAAAGTATAACCTATTACTCAATAAAACTTAGATTAAAGGGTTATCAAGTATCCTTAATCATGTGAGTAGAATTTCAGGTCACTAAATCAAGGTCAAAGGTCATTTCCGGTTACAAACTTAGACTATGTTGTGGCATTAGTTAAAGATTTTGAATTTTTATTATAATTTTGAAATTATACATTCCTATTCCATGAAACTTTAGCATAAGGGTTATCAAGTATTACAAATCCTGTGATCAGTCTTTTAGGTGACAAAGTCAAGGTCAAATGTCATTTCAGGTCTGCAAACTTAGACTTTGTTGTGGCATCCACATCAACATTTGAATTTTTAGCATAATTTCAAAAGCGTTTGTTCCAATTCCATGAAACTTGTACACAAAGAGTTATCAAGTATCACAAATCATATGACACAAATTCCAGGTCACAAAGTCAAGGTCAAAGGTAATTTTAGGTCAGTAGACTTTGATTATGTTTTTCACAACTTAATATGAGAATTATTAAATCCATTTTTGTTATTTTTTCATATTTCATGAAAGTTATCAATCTTGATACAAATAATAGTAAATAATTCTTCTGACGATTCTTAGTAAATACTCACTTCAAAATACTGATTATATTCAGAGGATTTCATTTTTGGGGCCTGCTGATGGGCCACCCTGCCTATAAATAATGTCCCAACCTCAATTTTTCATCATATCGAATTGCGTAATGCAGGCGAGACCGCCGAGAGCGTTACCCGTTTATATAATATAATCTCTCTTTAGAAATATAGCCATCTGATTCGTCAAAATTGGAGTCGTGAGTTTAGCCATGCCCGCCTACCGGTCAATATTTTGTTTAAGATGCCCGTTGTGCGAGCGCGGATTCCATACGGTGCTTTTTATCTGCGATTCCCGAATGATCGAAACATTCAGAAGATTTACAGACAGTATTTCAGATTTTTTTGTGAAGTTTTAACCAGTCTTTATTCAAGAAAATGATAGTGCAGAAATTATTGGGGAGTGTAGGGGTCCCCCCCCCCCTTGGGCTGCCAAGTGAAAATGTGATGTGCATAGGGGGAAAAACGCCATCTTGTGTACAGACCCACACAGTATTAGTAGAGGTTAGTTGATGCCAGGAAAACATCACTTATGGGCAGTGGCGGATCCAGGGGGGCCCAGGGAGGCCCGGGCCACCTCCCCTGGTGGAAAAAACGTGTAAAAACACGTTAAATTTACCCTTTTTTGGAGATGGGCCCCCTCCCCTGGCACTCAAGGGGGGGGGGGGTGTGATTTTTCAAATTTTGGAGGTCCAAACAAAAATTCGTGCTCACTACAATGAGAATGTCATGAGTATCATAACATGATTATTGGACGCCACAAAGCTCTTTCTTTTCTTTTCTCTTGTTTTTTTTTTGTATTTTTTTTTCTCTCTAATTTTTTTTTGTTTCGAAGGCTAAGTGTATGCTTATTTGTCTGCCTTTTACATAGGTTCCTATTCATGGGTGTTAGATGCTCAAGGTTTTCATTTCCTCATGTATATTCAATATGTCCATTTGTGATATCTTAAAATACACTATAATGATGTTGAAATTTTCCAATGAGTCGTATGTTATGTAGCTTTCAATTTTTGTATGTAATTATAAATCTTTGTTGAATGTTTATCAATTATTTATTTGTAACACCTGTGAATGATGAAATAAAATACCAAATCAAAAAGAAAAACATTAACTCTTAAGCTGCCACCCATACAATGCACCCAGTGCCACAGTGCTAATTCCTATTGTGCCAGCCACAAATCCCCTGTATGCCAAGTTAATTTTAGGGTTGGTTCAAGTGCGTGTTTTTTAAATCTTTACTATATTTGATCCACTATAACTTCTCATTCGTATGTTGTATAAACAAACATTGTACATGATAGTTGTAGGAAATTTCACCTTCTTTCTATTGATACCATTATCATATCATGTAATTGTAATTTTGCTGAGGTAAATAAGCACTATCAGTGAGTTGTCAAAACCAACCCGTTTCTTGCGATGGGGAGGCATAATGATGATATAATAGATATCCAAAATAAATCGCTAAATTACTCGAGAAAATCCAATCTGACTGTGATAGACGAAGACGCGTAATCGAAAGCCTATAATCGGATGCACGCGATGGTACTTTCAATAGCGCTGCAAAAGCACTCAGCACGGTGCAATGGGCATGAACAATAACTGTTATTACATATGCGTGCTAGCGTGCACAAAGCAGACAAGCGGTAGCTCGCTAGCATGAACGTAGCAATCAATCGATAGCGCGCTCGCGTGCACAAAGCACTATAACAATAGCGCGCTAGCAGTCTCATGGCAGGATATGAGTTAACTAATCAGATTGCAGGGATTTATAAACAAATTATATAATAGAGTACTGAGAAGATGTACACTTCAACTAACAAGAATATAAAATATTTTCACTGTCATTTCATGAAAAGGGGTAACAAAATTAGTATGAAACATTACTAATTCTAACTGCTTTTATCATATGCCTTGTAATGTCTTTGCAATAGGGCGAGCAAAATATTACACCTGTACTCCATTCAATACAAAGTGGAGGAAGAACCATAGTGGACCTCATGATGGACAGACAGGAAGCAGATCTGAAAGCGGTTTCAAGTAATCTAGTATCTGGCATGCACGCTGCTGCTGGCTTGGATTTTACATAGTGTGTGGAGTTCATTCTTTCAGTTTTCCAAGTCGATCCAATGAATAAGACATATTAAATGAGTTCTTAAGAATTCAGCAGGGGTAACAAGTAACCGGACAATTTTTTAAAACATAAACAAGAACAGTTTTATAGTGATCAACCATTCTTTTTCAGAGATCTAGGGGTATTACGGGACAGATACTCATACGAATATGTATATATGTTTATATATATATATGTATGCATGCGTGTGTGGCTGTGTGAGGGTGTGTGTGTGCGTGTTTTTGTATTACATAGCAACAAGGACGTTTTAGCAGCTTTAATAGCAAGTATACAAATGTAAGTGTCAATAAACCTGTCTCTCAATCGAAGGGGAAACAAATGAAACATTACCTTAACAAATTAAGATAGGCGCTACAGACAAATTATCCATGTGATTTAGAGTATTGAAATGGCTTGTTTTTGCATTTTGCCCTGTTTTGGTTGGTAATTCTTTAGTCAGACAATGGTGCACTTAGAAACGCCCTTATTAACCGCCTAATAAATGTTGTGTATTATTATTATTAATTCAGGGAGAGGAACTCCCTTTCCCCATTCCTTTTCCAAGGATTGATGTATCAATTCATTTTCCCTGTTTCGATTATTCTCGATGCCTTGGTCACAGTGCTATGACTAAACTCTTGGACAAGATACCTAGACTGGTGGAAGCAAGGGATGACATGGGTTGTACTCCTATCCTTTCAGCTGCTTTCAGAGGCTGTTCTGATGCTGTAGAACTATTGATCAAAAAGGTAAAAACCCAAAGGGTAATAGCGCACCGCTACACATTATACGACCCGCCTGAAATAAGATTTTCAAAGAAATCTCAATTACATTAGATATACAAATTTGAACGAACATTATCTTCCTCGTGAAAGTTTTGAATAATCATATGAATACTCGGGTTAATCAAGACATTCTAACGACTAGTCTGACGTCATTTTCCGATTCAGAACCGATTTGATTTTTGTCCTCCCACAGCTAATCTTTTATTTTTACCCACTCCCCCAACAAAATAATATATATATCAATGGCATTGTGTATATTACCAGTCAAGACCTTAAACATAACAATTTCAATTGTTCGAAGTATCGTTTCGACTGCGGACTTGCAAATTATTGTACATTCAGATCGTAGTCGGATCGTTAACTGTGCGGTAGGCTTACATTATATCAAAATCGAACTTTATCAACACTTCTGCAATGCAAGATTTGCCAAATTTGTCCATTTATCAAAAATATGAATGTGATTTTTCGTTATATTTCTGCCAACAGGGACACTGTGATGTTAATGTAGTGGATATCGTAGGGGGATCATGTCCTCTTGTTGCAGCCATAATCCACGATAAATTACAGACAGTGGATGTCTTGGTGAAACATGGTGCAGACATCAATCTTCAAAATCGTTTTGGTATGACGTCCTTGCAGATTGCCATCAATGTCCATGGTACTCGAGGAAAAAGCATGAAAGAAGAGCCGTACATGGCTGAGGTATGACATAAAGCGAGAATATATTACTGAGGTATAATACAGTAAGAAAATGTAACCAATGTATAACGCACTCTCAGAATATATAACTGAGGTATGAAACAAACTGAGGATATTACTTAGGTATGTATAAACTGAGAATATATATCTGAGGTAGGAAACAAAATGAGAATACACATCTGAGGTAGGAAACAAACTGAGAATACATATCTGAGGTAGGAAACAAACTGAGAATACATCTCTGAGGTAGGAAACAAACTTAGAATACATATCTAAGGTAGGAAACAAACTGAGAATACATATCTGAGGTAGGAAAGAAACTGAGAATACATATCTGAGGTAGGAAACAAACTGAGAATACATATCTGAGGTAGGAAACAAAATGAGAATACATATCTGAGGTAGGAAACAAACTGAGAATACATATCTGAGGTAGGAAACAAACTGAGAATACATATCTGAGGAAGGAAACAAACTGAGAATACATATCTGAGGTAGGAAACAAACTGAGAATACATATCTGAGGTAGGAAACAAACTGAGAAAATATTACTAAGGTATACAACACAGTGAAAATATTTTACCGAGGTATGAAACAACTGAAACTGAGGATATATTACTGAGGTATGAAACAAACTTAGAATATATTACTGGGTTATGAAACAAACTGAGAGTATATTACACGTACCTCTAAGAAAAAAAACATTCCTAACTTTATGACCCAATAATTGTGCTTACCGGCAGGCGATTTGATATACATATCACAGAAATAATTAAGGCTTTAAAGCAGTACCTCTTTGGAATTTGACTAAAAATTAAAATTCAGGAAAGGCCTTGAAATACGGTATGTTATCAGAAAACGGGTTATTTTTTGAAATTTCAAGTCATATTTAAATATTATCCGTTGATCTACATTTAGAATACGCTTGATGATTTTCCATTGAACCCTGTCCTGCATGTATATTATATATTCTTTAAACAAGTCACATACTCTTTTATGTTTTAATTTGTTTTTCTTGCAATTATATTCTTCTTAGATGATAAATGTAATTTATCTAATTTTTACAATATCCTATAAATAGTTTATTTCATCACTGGCTGTCAACGGCTTTTCATAAACTCTATATTTACGGGATATATACTTTTAAGTGTGTCTAAGTATCTAAAAGTTGTTCAATAACTTGCTTGATATATAAAATGTAATCATTTGACCATCTGAACTTAGTTAATTGTATCAATTTTTTAATTTGTTATAAGTATATCCTCTTCAATACTATTACCCACAATCAAAATGCATTTAATCTTATTTCTACTCTAGACTAAAGTAATTTATATTTCGTGCAGCCTACTGTTTTATCTTACCAAATATATGTTTTTGTTGTTCTACAGAGGTTTGTATTCAAATGTTGATGTGCTTTTGTAATATCTTTCAATCACGTGCAAGTCGTTGATTTTTGTAAAGAGTCTTGAGATGACAACTTTTCGTGGTGTTACCCCCCTTTTGTTTACAGATGAAGAGGAAATGGGGACACATTGGAATTAAGACGAATTCAGATGCTCTCCTTGCCTTCCTTGTCTCTCACGGTGGTGACCTGAATGCATACAACTTTGAAAGGGTGACGATAAAGACTTTGCTTCAGATGAACCAGGAACCAATCCTGCAACCTCTACTTGAAATTCAAAGTCAGAGAGGGTATAACAATATTTGTGATACAAAACATACGATATAATATTTCATAAAACGTGCAAGTTAATATATTACATGGACATGATCTATAAATCAATTTATAACCCAAGCTCAAATAATTATTTAACGAAAACTAGACAATCGGTGATGATTACAAACTTGGTTGATTATTTAATTCAGTGATTTAGAAGTTTGAATCGGCGTCATTGTAACGTCATTCTAAGAGTGAACTTCACGTAGGCTAAATAGTTCCTACAATTTTCAGAATTTCAGTTCAAAGATAGTTTTAGTATTCATTCACTTAAATCAAATGAAAATCTCCGAAAACCTTCTTGTTAAAAATATTTTAACAAGACCGTACCGAATTGCCAATTTGTGGGAATTTGTACTGTTTCAAATTTCTTTGCTATCTCTAAAACGCTTACAGGAAAGACATCGCCAGACAGCAGAGCACAGCCAGTCGCCCCCTGCGTACCCTGACCAAGAAAAACAATGACACTGGAACTGAGGTCAACTCTGTTTCGGCTCTCTTACAGAAAAGCACTGGTAGATCAGGTTCAACGAAACAGAGCTCTGGAAACTCCTCGGAGAAGTTGAAAGCGGGTTCAAGAAGTCAGCAGAAATCTTCAGGTAAGGAATCTAATGTTTTTTTTAAAAAAGAGCACAGAATAAAAACACAAGGCTACAGATAAGGGTATTAATCGATATTTATATTCTCTATTTATAGTTCAACGATGACGAGCACTATAATCAGAATTCATTACCCAAATCGGTCTCCTGAAGTTTACGCGGAAAACTAAGGAATCGGATTGCGATGCCATCGATCTGAGAAAATTGGTGCTGAAGGCTCAAAGGCAAAAATCCGTCATGGCGGTTAAATAAGGCTATATATATTAATGCTATTTATGTGACAAGCCTTTGATTTTACTATGGGTATTTGCTAGTGTAGATATATTGTTTTCTAAACTTGTTGTACTGTAGTTATAATTTGGAATCAAGCAATTGAATTTGTTTGACTCTCAACTAAAGAGATATAAACCTATATATTTTGATTTAATGTAGCATTGTCTTATTCTCTGTATCTTATATCTGTATACATTAGACGATTTGCATCACCTACAAGCTAAGCTCCAGCGCAAAGACGAAGAGCTTGAAGCCCTTCGATCAAGGGTCAAGACACTGGAACACCTGGTCAAGAAGAAAATCTCCTTCGCTTGTGGTCATGATGTCATCCGAAGCATTGCTGAGCTGATCCCTGAATGCCCAAATTGCAGCGAGCCAATTTCTTCAGTCGTTGACTTGCAGTAGGGACTTTATTCTCTTAATGCAGAGGAGTGGATAATGATCCACTCTTTGGGATAAATATAAGGGATCGCTTCCTGTATAATTGAATCTACTTAAATGAAGTAGTTTAATAAGTATTGTAACAGTATTTGTATTTGCTTATCTTCTTCTCCGCTCTCTATTTAATATATATATATATATATATATATATATATGTGCGTGGGAAAACGCCATCAACCGCGGACCTTTCCATAGAAAACTACCCTCAAACCGCGGACGTACCTGCAATGGGGGACCGTCCACGGTTGCGATCCTGGTTTTCGCCGTATAAAATTTACGACGTAGGGGGCGTTTGAATATTAGATGTCGCAGCGTGTAGCCAACATCGAGTGGATCAGTTCTATGTGTATCGCGAAATGTCACAGCGCCCCCTTCGATGACTGCGCGGGAAAAACGCGCTACCTGCTATCATCCCATAGCAGGTACGTCCGGGGTTGAATGTAGTTTTCTATGGAGTGGTCCGCGGTTGCAGGCAATTACCCATGCACACACACACAAGTAATAAACTTCGTCCACGTTTGACGCCATAAACGTGTAGTGGTGTGTGTGTGTGTGTGACTATATTTAACGAATTTAATTACTGTCAAGGATTGGCTGCATCTTAGCTCAATGATCTCATCTAAAGCAGATGTTTACACATGGCTGGATGAATGTGCATATATATCAAAGATTCAATATTCTAGGTGATGGCGGCGTGTTTCATGATGACAATTGTTGTGTGAACTATAAAAGGAATGTATAAAATGCACATCTTATACATGGACAATATTTTACCCATCCCAGGGCGTGGCAAAAAGTGAGTAAGCTAGGAGATATCTAAGAGATAGATTGTGTGATGACATTCGCAGTTTCAAATCTTTGTGGGGATTTGATCAAATGATACACATTTACCGATGTCTGTCCTACAGTTGAGTGCTTTGAACACTTTACTGCAAATGTGAAGGTCTCAAAAGTGACCCCTACAACAACCTTTAGCAAGACACACACTTGAATTGCCACTCCCCACACAGGAGGGAACTGAAGATCTACATTGTATACATGGTGTAAGCCATTATAACATTAATCAACATATGGGAGAAAAGAAATACACCTCATGGAGTGGATATAGTGGACACATCCCTCAATGAATGATAGACTATCTAATATCCATCTGGTATATTCTGAATTATTATTGTGGGCGAATCGTTGTCATGTGCTGTTATTAAATTATATATTTGGACCACAAACTTACCGATTAATCACAAATAATGTGGAACATGTCGGCGTACCTTCAGAAAGAACAGTGGCGGCCCTTGTGTATAAACTTCTGCTGTAGATGAGATCACTGAGCTAATTTTTGTTATAGTGAATATATGTTAAATCATTTTTTCAATGGATTTCCACTCCAAAAGAAGTGATCCCTAATGTGACTCCCCCGAAGCGTATTTTCATTTCTGTGCATGGAAGGGTATTATAAGTATACAGTTCTCATCCACGTATGGAGGTATTGTTACTAAATATTTTGAGGGCTGAAATTTCAATACAATACGTTGTATAGCCACGACAGTACAATTTTATTGATTAACATTAATTCAAAGCATAGCTGGGGGAAATAATAAAGTGTTATTTTTTTTAATTATATTATTAGCACCTCATCAAAAAGATACTGACTTTATGTGTATATTAGATAGGCCATTTCCTTAATTTAACCATATTTAAAGGAAACCCTGACCCAAGAAATAACTTTTGTTATTCTGAGAGATTTATTGTGTTCTTGCCCATTAATCTAAAAGATTCCCCACCGAAGTGTAGGAAAGAGGTATACTGCAAGCATAGTGTACAGTTTCTGAGTATGACATAGGCATCGCCATTTTCTTAATAAGGTGACGTACTATGAGAAGTCGTTTATCAAGTAAATGTATTCCAATTAATTTTATGGATGCTTTCTTCCTAGGTGTGTTTGTTGAAGATTTATTTGATTCACCTGCTATTATTCTTTGTAATACAATCGCCTAAACGCAAATTGCAAAAGTAAGTTGTGCTTTTTCTGGGGTGAAAGTCTCGCAGAAATGATAATGACCTTTGTTTTTACAGCTATATTTAATTAATCTTTAAATAAATGATTGACTTTTTTGTAATGAAACATGTAGGCTATGCTAACATTACAAATGTTTGGCGGCTAAGTCTGATTAACAGTTTTTTGTTATCCATTTCTGCCGTCTCGTTTTAACAAACAATTATGGATCATCGCAATGAATGGTTTAGCTTTTGTTGTCATAAAATATAAATATGTTTTTGTATACATTCAGCATGTTAATATTCAGTGGGAACACAAAGTTTAAAAGTGTAGAAATTGGTGAAACGAAAAAGAAAGATTATATGGTCTGTCCATTAAAAAGTCCAAGGTGGCGCTAGACATATTACGAATGCAAATCAGAATTGAGTGTACCGTGAACTTTTTTGATATCCAGAGTCAACTTTAATTTTATGAACCTTGGCAATTTCTTTCAGTTCAAGCGTTTTTGTTGTTTGGTTGTTTGTGGGTTTTTGTTTGTTTGAAATCTTAAGTGGTCCCATAACAATTCAAACGTTGTTGCAAAAAAAATCGAGAAAGAGAGAAAGAGAGAGAGATAGATACGAGAGAGAAAGAGAGAGAGAGAGGGGGGATAATATAAGAAGTACGGAAGAGAATGATACAGAACATTTCCACGTACTTGTATTTTTGAATCAGTGCTAAAGCCAGAGGAAACGAATAAGAAGTAGACGTCTGAGGCATTATCTAGTCCTTATTATCGATAGACGTTGCAATATATTCTTAATGTTGACGCCTGCGCACCACACCCCCCCCCCCCCCTTTTAACTCGAAACGAAAAAACGAGTTGTAAACGCAGGAAGTTGGCTGTAGGCGTGTTGCGACCAGGCTTTTATCCCGCCCCCCCCCCCCCACTCAGTGTTATTTAGGGTACGCATATGCTCGTTCCCTCTTTTTGAAAGCACCCCCTATCTGAGTACTGCCAACATTTCCGAACCCCCCTTTCGCGGGCTTTTCGCGGGCCTTTCCTGCCTTGGAGACCCCCCTAAATTCGGACAAATGCTCAATGTACCCCCCTAAATTCGGAAAAATGCTCAATTTACCCCCCTAAATTCGGAATAATTTCTCAGGAGTCCAAAGAGATGAGAGAAAAAAAAACACCCCCTTTTTAAAGAAATCTCCGGGTGAAAAGTCAAATACACCCCTTTTCTTACAATTCTCGGGCCGGACTTTGTGTCACGAAAAGTACCCCTTTACCGGACATTTTGGTAACACGCATGCAGTCATTCCGACCCCGGAGTGGGGGGGGGGGGCGGGGCTTTTATTTACTTGATGGGCGGGGATGACGAACTGGAAATGATTTTGACGAAACTGTTTTTATTGTTATTTTTATGATTGTAAACTATACACAGTTTAACATTATGTTGAGACGCAGGTTTGTATTTTATAAATACCATTTTGAGTTGATTTGAATTATATTTGGTTTTATTCACATGACATATAACTAATTTTTGAAACATTACTTACAAGTAAATTTACTATCAGTATAGTATACACACACACAGTATGGCAACATATACCACAGGATCCTACAAATTCAAGTTTTCGCTGAAGCTTGATAGGCCATTGTAAGCTGAATACATAATATGTTTATGGTGCGTAAGAAAAAAAAAGTATGATAAATAACAGAAGGAAGCGTAAGCATTGCGTAATCGGAAGTCCTTGCCAGTTGGTATTGCGAAATACTGGGAAATTCCAGTGAACACTCAAAACGTTGCAGACAGCTATTTGAGAATTAGCTGTACTTGTATGTGCCAGGTTTTGAAGCCTTCATTACTGATCAACAACAGATTAATTTGAAGAAGCCATTTTGTGAAGCCAGTGACGCGAACAGAGAGGAGAGAGAAGCAGAGAACATGTAAATCATCCTTATTTTTCTATATGATTAAACTAGTCTTTGATCCAGATACATCTTCTTATGAAAAAATGTAAGAGAGAGAGCGAGGGAAGAGTGTGTGCGCCGGGGTGTGATTGTGGGTGGATAAGTGTGTGATGGTGCGCGCGTGTGTCTATACTTTCCTTCATTTCAAAGAAGCACGAAAGAAACTTAACTTGTATGCTCATTGAATGAATACATCTTAATTGGATGAGTGAATGAATGCTTGAGTTCAGTTTGTATTGATATGTAATTTAATATGTCACTTTTCTAGAATATGCGCGTGTGTTTCGAATCCAATTATGTATAGAGCTAGTAAGAAATGATCTGATAATTTTGAGTTCCATATGCTTCTACATTCGTCTATGCTCTCTACGCAACAATAACAAAACAACGCGGATCAGTATGGGTATATAAGCGTGTATTATTTCAAAGAAGCTTGAAAGAAACTTAACTTGTTAGTTCATTGAATGAATGCATCTTAATTGGATGAGTGAATGAATGATCAAGTTCAGTTTTCATTGGTATGTAATTTAATATGTCACTTTTCTAGAATATGCGCGTTGGTTTCGAATTTCCACTCATGGTTACTCAAAATCTGGACTAGAACTAGATTAGCCCAATTTTGTGTGTCTATGCAACCTTTAAAAAAAAGTAACATGTATAATTGTTCTTCTCCAGGCACTAGAACATCATGTCTATATGCAATGGTTTCAGGCGCGTACGCAGAGAGGGGGAGGGGGTTGGGGGTCGAACCCCCCCCCCCCATAACTTTTTTCTGTGTGTGTTTTGGAGGACACCCCCCCCCCCTTTGATTTTTTTTTGTTAATATAAAAAAAAAGAATATTAAAAAAAAAATGGTGGTAATGGGTGACCCCAAAAAGCTGACCTTACCCCCACCCACTCCTGCTTAATATTCAGCGGCAGGCTGAGTCATTGCAAAAAAATTGGCGTGATTTTCCAATTTTAACCCCCCCCCCCCCCCCCCCCCCTCGAAAAAAATCCTGCGTACGCGCCTGAATGGTTTATTTTATCAGTTAAGAACAAGAATAGAATGAGAGTAACAAGTAAGGAAGAGAGTAATTCGTAAATAATACTATGATAAAGGCGTATGTTGAATGGGGATAAACAAATTGATTATGTCTACAGAAGGAATGTTAGATTAGGAGATGGAGGAATAGAAAAGGGAAAGGAAAATCGACATGGTAGTAGTAAGAAGCTTCACTAGTCCAGGGTATAAGAGGAAGGTGAATAAAGGTTAGACAAAAGTTCAATTATTGTAATACGGTGGGGAACATAATTTGCAAATTGTTACTGAATGGTGGGTGTATAACTGAGTTTAATAACGAAATAATTGTCTTCACACTCTCCTGGCAAACATCCGGTAAATGGCATAGGAAGTATAGAATGGCATAAGCAGAAGGCAGGTAAGCTGTAAACAATATGTAAAGTCTTTTAAGAAATCATCATTAATTAATACTAAGCCTATTCTGGCTTTATACCTACAGTTTATTAGTGAAAATTATGGATGTCTCCTTTTATCTTGGAAAAAAATTACAAGTTTTTAAGAAGTTAAATAATAAACAAGTGTGATTAAAAACCTAGATTAAACTGTTTGTTTTAAATAAAATGAAACTAAAAGAAAAAGTGGATTGACTTACAAACTATGATATCTACACACCTCTACTAACATGACAAAAATGTCTACCCTCTATCTCCCTCTCTATCTATCTACATTTATATTTGTCTACCTACCTACCTATCTATAGTATGTATCCTTTCCCTTTTCAGACCTCTCTTTTCTGTCCTCTCTTTAGCTGTTGAAGGTAAAACATGGAAACCCCTGTACAACCAGGTTTCCGTGTCATACGAGGACCTGATTGGACTTATAAGAACCAAGATGGCGGAAAGGGGTATGCAGGAACGGTTCTGAGACTGCATGATGAACGTCAACCACATTTTCCAAAGCTCTCCGTTCTCATCCAGTGGGACAATGGAGACAAAGGTCTCTACCGGGCTGGCTATGACCAGGCTTTCGATCTCAGGATCATTGATACAGCTAATGCAGGTAGTTCCAAATATGGTAACTCATATTTTGTTTAACCCAGGGAAGCCTCATCCGTTTAACTGCTGTTCTTAGCGAGGGCCCTGTAATTATTATTTACCCAGCAATTGAAAGGTACCCATTTATACCTGGGTAGAGAGTGGCAAATGTAGATTAATGTCTTGCCAAATGACGCTGGTACTGGGCTGATATGTGAACCCTCAACTATTGTATTGAGAGTCAAGTATATTAATCACTATGCCATTCCACGACACCGGCCTCCACAAAATACTGATGTGTCGATTTAGTTCATACCTCTCATCAAGGAGGATAATACAAATCTCTTTGCTCTCATCAATGACTCTTTTAAAAGTCAAAGCAAACCTTAAAGCTAATATTGCCTGGTGTCATTTAAGCGATCAAAGCAACCTAGCATCTATCAATCGATCAAGTCATCTTCGTCAACATAAACCCTGCCTAACTTGGATCGAAAATTCAACAAAAAGCCATGTCCAATGTCACAAGTATCACAAAGGATTATAAACCTCCTTATTAAATGTCAACTGAATGAAATAATATACAACAATGTCCCATGAATATCATGTCGATGCAACTGCTTTATTGGCCAATATTCTATTTTAGATTTCAACCAAAGATCGAATCCGGCATTTCATATGTTTGATAAAGAGGGCAAACAATCAAATGTGGGGTCTATTAGTGTCAATAAAATGAGTAGCTGCATTAAATTGATGTGATAGTCATACATTGCGATGGTAATACTGTTGACGATGGTTGCTTGTATAACGTCTGTGTCAACCTGTAAAAGCCGCTCATGGCGCTTGCTCTAGAATGTCTCACAAACTTAACGTTCTTAGTCAGTATTAAGATCAGGTAAAATAAAGGTCAAATTGAGATTTTTTAACATTAATCTTTGTTGACATTGATATTGTTTTTTTCTTGGTATAAGTGTGTCATCCAAAGGTCTGGTGTGACGGCTGTGATGTTGATGAGATTAAGGGGATGCGATGGAGATGCACCGAGTGCTACGCCGTCGACCTCTGTACCACTTGCTACATGAATGACGAACATGATCTCAGTCATGTCTTCATGAGAGTGCTGTCTTCAGACAAAACATCCATGGGGTATGTTTATGTATATTACACTCAACATTTAAAGGTATTTTGTGGGATTTTGGTGATGAAAGACCATTAAATCGGCTAGTACTACGGGCATTTTAGGGAGAAATGGCATCTTCGTCATCATAATATATCAGGTTTTCGAAACAGTACAACATCACTGTTCCTGTTTGTACATCTCTTGGTATATATCAAGCTTGTCTAACACTGGAATAATCTTATCTAGTCCTATTTATGTACACCAAAAGCAAAGTTTATACTTAATTTAACAGTCGTTAGTGTCGTTTAGTAGTTGAAATTATGATGTGTTTTTTTGCCCCATTCTGAAATCAGTTGAGTTCAAACCGCCAGAGTGTACATTCAGAGGCGGCCCTCCGGGGGGGGGGGGGGGGGTGGGTAGGGGGGCAAAGTGCCCCTCCCACTTTTGCAAGCACCTAAAAAGTGCCCCTTTTTACATAGGAAAAGTGCCCCTTTTTATTTTGACAAGTAACCATATTAATTTGTAAAAAGTGTCCATTTTCTATTCTCATAAGTGCCCTTTTAATCTCTAGTAAGTGCCCCTTTTAGGTACGCGAAGTGCCTCTTTTCACATTTGATTAGTACCCCCTTCACCTCTGATAATTGCCCTATTCAAATCTGAGAAGTGCCCCTTTTCCTTTGTAATAAGTGCCCCTTCCCTAATAACTACCCCTATCTTAATTCAGATAAGCGCACCTTATATTTTCACATGTGCCCTATTTTCTTTCTAATAAGTGCCCCATTAACAAAGAGCCCCTTACCCTTCTCATAAGTGCCCCATTCTTTGGGAAATGATCTTTTTCAGGTACGAGAAGTTACTCCTTTTCATATCTGGTCATTGTTTCTTTTCAGGTGCGATAAATGCATCTTTTCACCTCTGATAATTTTCCTTTTAACAATGATACGGGCCCCTTTTCCTTTCTAACAATGGATCTATCCCCTTTTCATAAATGCCCCTTTTCACCTCCTATAACTGCCCCTATCAAAATCTGATGGAGGCCCCTTTTCCATCGAAAATTGCCCATTTCCTATTCTTCTGACTGACTTTTGTCATCTATGGTGAGTGCCTCTTTTCGAGGATGTAAGAAGTGCCCCATTTTCACCTCTGATGATTACTCTTTGTACTTTGACACATGGACCTTTTCTTTTCTGATTAGTGTCCCCTTTTCCTCTCATCATTAAACGCGCCCCAAATTTCAAGCGACTAAGAGCAATTTCTCCCAAAGCCCGCTCGCTATGCTCGCACGCATCTATTATACTTATGTTACTTATCAAATGACTTTTCAGTCTTCCGTTATGAGAATGTGCTTATAACCCCATCAGGATTGGGTTTTTTCCTCTTTATTAGATGTAATTTTTCGTACTGCGATCTTACAAATACTAAGAAAAATTCCTTGCTCGCTTCGCTTGCTCGTAAATAATTTTTGAGACCACCACACCTAACTGCAAAGCATGATGCTTAAGCAATATTTTGTATGGTGTATAAAGTAAAACAAATATTGAAATCATCTCTGATAATGTAATCACAATGTAGGGTATATACAAATGTCTAAAAGATTGTATATTTAGCTTTGAGATATCCCTTTGTAGGTGCCCTTTTTCAGAAAGTGTCCTTTTTTCTTGGTGCCCCCCCCCCCCTCCCCCCCCCCCCCCCCACTTTGGAAGTCGCTCGGCCGCCCCTGTGTACATTGGTTTGATTAATAACGTTTGCAATTTCTGGATGTCTTTTTTTAATGCCGATAAAAGAAAACCTCTTTGGGCCAGTAAATTCGAAACCATCATAAGTCTAAGTTCATAGAATTCCCCTAGAAACTCGTGTTAATCCTTTAACACATTTTTATGGGATGTCCACGAAGCTAGACTTATGACGGATTCATGAAACGGCCCCCACAGAACAATACGAATGTTTATTAAACATTTTTAATTCTTAGTTCGTGTCTTTGAAAATCAGACAATCGAAGTCAGGCCTCAATTTACCGATATTCCGTTGCTACAAGTTGACACATAACAGTTTACCGTTTAATATTTGTTTTGTAATTGATGCAGTCCCAAGATGCCACCAAGATCATCAGCTCCTCGTCTTACTCTCAGAGGAAGCTTTGCTGGAGCGAAGGTTGTCAGACATCCCAAGTGGCACAAGAGACTTGATTCAGGTTTGTCTTGGTATTTTTCATTCTGTGAAAACAAAATTAGACATTGTCCATAGATGTTGGCAATGCCCATGAACAAATAGAGTGACTATCAGATTAATTAATAAAAAGGTTTCACCGTGCATGTTCTGTTACATATAACGAGATAACATTTTTTAAGTAAATTGTACATGGTAGACAAATGGCATTTGTCGACTAATCTTTAGAATAATCAAGGAAGTTTTTAGATACAAATGATATCTATCAGAGCTTTTGTTTTATTTCCCCCAGATAAGCTACACGGGACAGTAGCCAGACATGGACAGACACTTGAAGATAAAGTCAATGTACGAGCAGAGGTTGAGTTCTCTTCTGGGCGAGAGAGGGTAGACCTCATTAAGATCTTATGTACACTACCAGGGTCAGGAGGTTTTGTGTATGCTGGACACCTATCAAATCTTGGTGAGAATATAATTATTTTTTTTAATTCTTCTCAATACCGTACCGTGCTTACAGTTTAAGAATTAAGACAATTTATTTTATCTCGTAGTTGTATATAAACAAGGTGGTCCACAATGTCTGCAACACCTGAGATCTGCAATTTCAAAGAGATCATTGACCAATGTCATTGATTTCTGATTTATTTTTCTTCCCCAGTAAAATGACACCATGATTAATAATGTTTGGGTAAGGCGTTTTGATTCTACAGATATTTTTGTTAGGCAATATTTTTTTAAACTTAGTTACTTTTACAACCGGCATAATGCATGTAGCCGGGAGAAATGTGCGCATGACAGCTTCCCATACAATCAGCTTACTTGAAAAAACGCAGAACCCGTCCCCGTCAAAACAGCTGATTGTATGGCAAGCCGTGAATAGGTCGCTGAAATTGCAGATCGCAGGTATTGATATCAGGCGATACAATCTGTTCCTAAATCATGTTAATAGAAACAGAAAGATATGGTTATCTTTATAGTCATAAATATCCATATCATCATCATCATCATTGGAATTGAGATTGCTATTACCACTTTGTCTATCGGTTATTGGGTTATGAAACATTTTTTTAAATGATAAGATTAGAAGAAAAAACCTAGATGTTTTCCTTAAGACATGTAGAAGACAAAAGAGCTAGGCTACATAGAACAGATCTTTTTACCCTTAGTTGTTTGCTAATCATAGGGGATCTGGAGCCAGTGACTGATGGAGACAAAGTCCTGGTAATTGCCACTCCTGCAGAAATGGAGGAACTCCACAAGCGCAGAGGATTGTGGGACCCAGATATGACCAAAGTGAGTACAAGTCTATATTCACTAATATTTAATGGTTTCATCAATATTGTTGGAGAGATTTAGGATCCTTTAGTCCGTCCAGACAACATTTTGAGGCTGCAATTTTTAGCTTCTACCCCAAAAAAAATCTTTATATTTCAAAAATTAATTCGTTAATGTTTTGCCGTCCAGATAATGAATGAACTTGATAATGGAGAGGATTTGTTTTTCTTTGTAAATTCAGTAAATGTATATCACAATGCTGCCACATGTTAGTAAACTACAGTCTTACCTGTCTTAGTGTCCACCTCTCTTTTAAATGCTACCTGTCTATAGTGGCCATGTATTTTGTCACCTTTGAGAAAGAAATATATTTTGTAGAACCGGTCTAGAAGGCAACCTGTCTACAGTGGCCACTTTCTCTGTTTCCCTCGGGTGGCCTCAATAGACAAGTATGACTACAATTGAGTCGAGTTCGCAGAGAAATATTTTTACATACTACTGCTTCATGTGGGTATTTCTCATGGTGACATGTTCATGCTAAGTAGGACTGGAGATTTCATCTCCAATCCAATCAACAGACAGCCGTGCAGTTACAAAGCGCTTCACAATTTGCTTCTCAACGTAGTATGAGGACCGTTTAAACAATAATAAAAAATAGTTTTTAAATGTTACTGGAACATCTTTCGTAAAACTTTTTTGCAAGCACTAATTCTAATTTTACAATTTTCGTCCTACCTCGCAACAAATAATACGTGCAATTCGCATTGTGACTATTGAAATACAATTAGTCGTAACAAGTGAATGAAATAATTTGTAACAAGGCACATGAAGTAGCTGTGCGAAGATTTTAAAAAAAATTACTTTATTTTCATTATTGTAAAGGTGAAACTTTGATTGGACAATTTTATCAAAATTCAATGCTTGGAAACATTCGAAGTAATGATTATTATCAATTACAAAACACTTTAATACAGCCCCGGCATAGCACTTGAAGAGCTCTCCGAACGCTGCTGAGATTATATCCTCTCAAAAAAACTTATTGCGAAGTTTATATTCGTTGTTATATGACTACCCCGACTTATTTGTAACTTTCAAAATAAAATTGCAGAAAATAGAATAGGCAATTTTTAATATTTCTTTCTCTGTCTATACACAGACGTTTCTCGAGAAGGGATATGTGAATACAAGAACGAATACTGGTGACTTCACAGTGACTTTCCATGACAGCCAAGAAACATTTACTATGAATTCTGCAGCTCTAAGAAAGGTAACAAGGACATAATCAACAGGCTAGGCCTTGCTTAAACCTATAAACTGTCTTTACAAAGGCTTGTATGATATATTTCTTGATAAATAGGGCCTATTTGTAGAGATGTCGTGATACGGTGGTTCAGTAACCAACCAGGTAACGGGTTTTTAATCCCCACCGCAGCATTAATTTCCTTTGGCAAGACATTAATCACCAATTGCCACTCGACCCAGATGAGGTTACTTGGTACCTAGCTGGAATTCATTCCTTTCCTAGAAATGCTCGGTTACCATAACGGTAGCCATGCAAATTAGGGAGCGCCGCGGCGCGCCGGGGTGTCAAGTCTAACAGACATGAGCGCTTAACAATAACCTATTATTATTAGTACAATAAATATTATTATCACTTTTGTTGTTGTTGCTATTGTTGTTGTTATTGTTATTAAATAATTACCAAAGCTATGGGGACATGTGATTATTAATATTTTTCTTAATATCATTAGCATCTTACCATTTCCATTTCTATCCACCTGTTGCTTTTAGATTCATCCATTGTGTCTTGGTCAGCTTGTCCGCATAAGTAATGATATCGAGATGGTCAAGAGATTACAGTCTGGACATGGTGGATGGACGGCAGCTATGAAAAAGGTGACGTCTATCTAACTATCATAGCTAGAATACAGGTGTAAGAGGTGGGGGAGGGGAGCCGCTGTTTGCAAACCCCCTCTGGGCCCCCTCCCCCCCCCCCCCCCCCCCCAAAAAAAAAAAAAAAAAAAAAATTGCACAGTTCTCATATTCTGCCAGCAAAGATGCACGCTTCGGTCACTAACGAAATTTAGAAAATGAAAAGTTAATATACGGGCAAGGAGTTCAGACCCCTTCCCTGGAAATGTGCCTGTTCACCTTTGAGATAGAATGTAAGACTTTTTAGATACGTTGTAATTATCTTCTATAAAAACACATGTATATATGAAAATAAAGGCAAGTTATGCGAAACTGACGTTGTTTTCTTGTATTGTTTTGAACTGTATGTGAAATAAAGGTCCTTGACACAATTTGTATTTTATTTTGAATCCTATATTTATATATTTGAAGCTCGACAAATTTTAATCTACGTAAAAACAACATGATACAAGGAAATATACAAAGAAGAAAAAGCTAAATGTGGGTCATAAAACGTTGACATTAATTTGTAAATAAATTCTCATTGACATGAAAGCAAGCTACATATCGTAAATAAAAATAGTGCGACAGCGAAAAAAAATTCGCACAGACAATAGTAAATTAATAAACTTTTAGTTTGTTCGTAACAATACATAATTTTAAAATATCCAGACGTATAGCAATAAATAGTCTTTAAAGTTACCTTTCCCAACAGTTCGAACTAATATTGGAGACATCACCATATCATGGAATAAATGACATTGTGTTTATTTATTTATTTTTAATGTATACACTTCCAACTAACAAACATAATAATTATGCAACTCGATAATCATGATGAATATACCCTGTTTTAGGCCATCGGTACAGTTGGACAGGTGGTAGAGATTGATGGATCGGATATTCGCGTAAAAATCAAGGACGATCACAAATTAATTTTCAATTCCGCAAACTTGACTCCAGAACGGAGTCGTTCTCTTAAACCATCAGACGTGAGCATTGAAGAACAAATTCGTGGTAAGTTTTAAGTAAAAAGAACAATAGTTCTGACCAAATCAAGGCTCTCTATTTTTTAATAGTTGTACAATTACGATAACAATTTAGTGTAAATTTTTTAATTGGGATGATTCCTGGCAACGAGATGACCAAATGAATGATTTTTCCATATATCTAGTGTATGTTGATGACTAAATAACCTTTTGACAATAATAAAAGTGCAAAAATGTCATTCGATCGCTTCGCTCGCTCGCAGTATTCGAGATCCAGATATCAAATTTACCAACAAAGAGGTCCTCACGTCCCTCATGTTTTTCTACGTTTTTGTATGCGAGGGATGGAACACAAATCCTTTTGGATGAAGTTTGGATTGGAGTGATGCAACACTTTTTAAAGGGATAGTTGAATTCTGTTGCAGAGGGCGCTACACAAAATAATTTTTTTGTGAGATAATGAAAACTGAGTGTCAAATTTGAAAGAACATAATATTTAAATGACAAAATCATCTTTGTTTGATCAAAATCGGTTCAGAAACGGCTGAAATATAACTATTTCTAATACTTGTGTACCACCACAAATATTAGATTTTTGGAAAATTTGAAAAAAACCGTTGAAAAAAAACGAATTAACGCCTTTTACGTCGTATTTTAGCCAATGCCGATGTTGGCTTTGTTTGCCTTTTCGTGTTGCTTATATTACCCACAATTAGCCGGCTCATGTATTTTTATTTTAATTAAATAATTAATTAACGGTCACCATGTGTTTTTTAAAGTGGAGCTGAATTGGTATGATCGTATTGGCTAAATTTCACACATTTTGGGGTCTAAAATTACCTTCATAGCAATTTTAGGTTCTAAAAGGGCACTATAAATGTCATAGATAAGAATAAGAGCAATAACTATGCACTTTGAAGGCATTTGCGGTCTGAAAACAGAACTCAACTATCCCTTTAACTCTGAAAAGGATGTCTTGACTAATTAAAAAAGGTTGATAAACGCTTATCTATACAGTGTGAGTCAAAAAAAAACTTTACACCTAGGAAATTACTAATAATTTAAAAAATATTTTATGAACAGTGAAGTATCATACATCATATGAAAGAGTGTTTTATCTTGAATCGTTTGGTACCATTTTTGGGTGGTATGTGTTCACGCTTGGATAAACAGGAGGTATTGTTTGCGAGAGTGCAAAAATCGAATTGCGCCAAAGTATTAAAGTGAGAGAATGAATTGAATGTATGAAATGAGATGCATTGCAGATGCTTTTTTCAGTAGCAAAGTGACACACACACACACGCACACCCACATATGTAACACACACACACTAACACACCCACCCACACACACGCGCGCACACACAAACCATATAATAATGGTGTTCATTTGGAGTAAAATACGCATGTACAAAAAAAAAAACATTCTGTTTCAATATGCTTTGTCAAACTTTATTTTTTACTTGATCTTCAAATTGTTAACGATCATCATAATTATGATGATAATGTTAATTCAAATGCTTATCATCATGGATCCTTTGAAGCTTCATTTGTGACCAGCAAGTAACTGTCCGTTCATCTACTCCTCGACATGACCTCCGTCCCTTTCGATGCACTTTCTAGCGCGATGGAGCATCTCCTGGAACACTCGACGAAGCATGCGCCTGTCTCTCCCAAGTGCTTCGCTCTCAATCCTGATCCTCTCTCGTAGGTCGTTGAGGTTCGCAGGTGGGCTCTGGTACACCCGAGACTTGAGGTAACCCCAGACGAAAAAATCAAGCGGTGTTAGGTCCGGGGATCGAGGTGGCCACTCCACAGGTTCGTTCAGAGCGATGATCCTGTTCCCGAAGAGTTCTCTCAACCTGGTCATCACAATCCTTGTCCTGTGAGCAGGGGCACCATCTTGTGCCCACCAAAGGTGCCTGAAAGGACCGTTTCTCTGACGCCTAAATCGTGCCATCTGATCCAGAGCCGGGACAACTTGATCATCTATCATTCTTAGATAGCGCTCCCTCCCTATTCATAATGGATTGTTTCTCCCAAAGGACTCAGTCAGTCTGCATCTAAATTTGCTATGCGAGTGTGTGTGTGCGTGTGTGTGCGTGTGCGAGTGTGTGCGTGTGACTTATTGAGTGTGACTCTGTGTGTTCTGATATGTGTGACATGATTAATTTTGGTAGGGATGTTATTTGGATCTGCAGAGACCGAATTAATACCGAAATCCCAATTGTTTTATTCAAACATCACATAAGCATTATTTGGCGCAAGTCGATTTTTGCACTCTCGCAAACAATGCCTCCTATTTATCCAAGCGTGAACACATACCACCCAAAATGGTACCAAACAATTTGGGATGAAACACTCTTTCATATGGTGTATAATAATTTACTTTTCATAAATGATTCTTAAAATTATTAGCATTTTTCTAGGTGTAAAGTTTTTTTTGACTCACGCTGTAGTAGACTCAAGACTAGTACCCCCCTCCCCCTCCCACATGACTGAGCCCACGCTACCCCACTGATTCAAGTGATCAAGTAATCACGTTGTTGGGTAACAGGACCTAACATTTTCTTCGAATGCCATGGTAAAACATGAACGGTGATGGTATTGACTCAGATGTTAAAAGAATAAATGTAAATAGTCACTGAGAATAAGTTAACACAATAGAATCATGCGTGATTCTCCCGCCATGATGTTGGGCGTCTTAAAGATGTCGACTCCATTTGAAAGTCAAAGTGTTAAAATACTGGAAACTAAACAAACAACATGTACACTTTTAGTTTCACTTTCTCCCTTTTTGTTTTTTAACCGCGCGTGCAGCATGCATGGTTTACACCCAGGCTGTATAGCTATGATACATGTATGACCGTATATATTTTCGTCATAACTAGTAACAAGCAGTTGTTTGTTTTATCGTGGTAAAAAGTAGGTCACATTTTCTCTACGGCTCGGATACAGCGGCCGTATGCCCCCAAAATCGAAAGATACTCGCGGTAGCCTGAGGGTCACCCTAGGGCATATTTCATTTCTAGGTTCGCCGTAGCAATTAGACACGCCGTATCCATGTCGTAGAGCGGTTCCACGGCGACTGTACGTCGGGCGTACGGTTGCCCTGCGTTTTAATTGAAATAAACTTCAATATTTAGAATCCATAGGATTTCAAGCAGTGAGGTGCCTGAATACCCACATAATAAGTCAATTAGGTGCCAGAATATCTTTTGTCAGCGAGGTGCCTGAATATCGTCATATATCGAATATGAATCTTTTGTAAATGATAAATGAATTTGGGAGCATGACGCGAACTTTTTATTTCTATAAATGGTGCCGTGACTATCAAAATATTAACACACACTGGATTAGATAGCTTGTAGCTACGAAAGTACCAAAAATGTGAAACCTGATTACGTGAGTGATCGTTACAAGCCTTATGACCAATTTTTCCTTGCTTCTAGATGACGACCGGGTAATGCAGGAACCTCAAATGGACATCGTCGAGGCTGCATTAACAGGTGATATCATAGCAGTGGAGCGTATCTTGGCTATACATCCAGAATGGGTTGGTACTAACGATTGGATCTATAATTATGCAAAGGGGGAGGGGGTATCAAAACAAAAAGGGACATCCGATTTTAGAGGTGTTCCTATGATTTCAAATTCTGTTACAAACAAAAAGAAGGAGAATAAAGAAGTTTAAATCACTTTAACATGGGAGCACACCTTCGGCCTACGTATATATTAGATATGCCACGTAGGTGTCAAAATAAGGGGGTGAATGTGTTGGATCTTGTTACCCCCATGCAATATCACATTTAAGAGTTCATGAAGCATTGATTTTATAGATACAGCAAATCCTATCATACACGGTGGTTGAGGAAAAGCTGTCCATGAAAATATTATTTCTGTCAGTTTTCTCTGTCTTCTTGCATCTAGATCCGTTTTGAGACACTGTTAGGGTACGTTGCAACTATAGGCGATGTACACATGATGAAGTTCCTCGTTGAGAAAGGGGCCTTTATTGAGGACAGCCACTGTTCCCCACTTTTCCGTTCCCCACTTTTCAGTGCGACACTTACGTAAGATATTTTGTAGTTTTACCAAGACAAGATAGTATTTTTGTTTAAACTAGTGATAATTTGTGTTGCCTACGTGTTTTGCTAAAACCCAAATCGATTAATACCTAATTCAAAATCAAATTAAAATAGTCAATCTCCATTATCCCACATTGATGTAACAAAATCATGCACATAAAAGGTTTCTAAATGAAATCATCAAAATGATATATCAAGCAGGTTTCTTTCCTACGAGTCTACAAGCCTATTTACACACATCCTTCTGAAGAAGCTTCTAAACAGATTACAATTTGCTTCACCCAACATTTTCTTATCTCCTCCTTAGCATCAATTTCTCTGATGAATTGAAATTTGATAAAATTCTAGTTAATGCACCAGCAAAAAGAAAGATTATTTGGGTATTATTAAAAGTATGTTGCGATGTAATAACAACTCCACATATATCTTTGTGGTTAAAGTGCTTTACCTTCAATTTTAATTAATATTGATTTGTCAGTCTGTTTTTATTGTTCTTTTGTACCTTCCTTTTTTTGTTTTTTTACTTCGTTGAATATTTGATGATAATCGAAACTATGCATGTTAGTTCAAATGAATTGATATGATTTTTCTGTCGATTAAAGATGAAGTTGAGTTCTGGTCATGCGATTGCATTGTGAAAGAAACGGTGTGGAACCGACCAGAAAAGGTTGATCATCTAGCATATAAGAATTTGTGTGTATTGCAAGGTTCTGGAATCATCAAAATGATAAGAAATTTGGCCAAGTCTTGGTAAAGTTACAAACACTTGCACAGAAAGATGTATATGGGACTACACGAACACGTGGCGTAAAAAGCCGGCCCCCGATTTTTACGATGTTACATGCATATTTAGAATATGAAGGCATTTGAAGAGCTATGCTTTTCAGGGAACATGTCTTAACTGATGTTCTTCCACACTTGCATAATAAGAATGAGTAATGCTCACAAATTATTTTTCACCTCTTCCCAGAACTCAACCTTCTCTTTAAGGCACTAGTGGGGTCTGCCTACTTTTCTGAAGGCCGCGAGACCGAATACAAAAAAATCTATATATTTAAAATAAGGTGAAGGTTCATAAGCACCGAGAATTACGTTCACAAAAAATAACAAGCTAAACCCAAATGTGTGTATGCAAGCATATGTACTTTATGTTGTATAACTGCACACACTATATGTTTTCGGTCTCGCGGGTATTCGTTCAACTGCACTGTGGCTGCACTAGCGATGGGATGTACCCCTCCACCCCCCCCCCCCAACCCACCATTCCCTCTAGCTTATTATATTGCAAAGTAATATGTCTACAGAATGGCTGTGAAGCTTACTTGATATTTAATCTTGTATCCACTCCATTCCATAAATATGTCGGCTGAATTTTTAAAATTTTGTTTTGCCGTTATTTTGTTATTCGTAGTTTTCCTGAAATTTCAATTGTCAGATTATGAATATGTGTCTATTTTCTGTTTTTATAGGTCAAAATCAATGAAATATCCGTCCTTAAATTAGGAACAAGTTTTTGCATTTCACACCCTTTCATACTTTTGAAGGAAAACAAAACGTTTATAAAGTGAAGAAAAAAATGTGAATGAACATTACAACTAGTCAACAATTAGTCGTCAGTTTGTAAATTAAAATAATAATGGTTATAAAATGTATTCTGCGTTGCCATTTTTTTCGGGTAAATATATCTGCTCGTATTCATGAATGGCACAATGTACTGCAATAAAAAATCAATGTACAATTTATAATCCACTAAATTGTGTCGGGTTAAACAAATAATCACCCGTCTGTTTCTTCACACACCCATTCCAAACGAAAGCAACCAATACGAAGCTGTGAAATATCTTCTAGATCAAGGGGCTGATGTGAATACCGTCGACTGGCAAGGCTTAACGTGTCTCGCTAAGGCATGTGAACGTGGGTTCTTTGAATGTGCACATTATCTGCTGATGCATGGTGCAGACTTGAACTGCAAGGTAATGAAACGGTGATATGTTTATATACATATCATGATTAAAGTAATATACCATTGACTTGAACTCTACTGTATATTAGAGGTCACACTTGATTTTGTTTTTCTGCGATATTTTGAAAATAATAAATTAGTGGCAGGAGAGGGATGGGAATTCATGTCATCATGATATTAATGCAACGGGACTGCAAGCCAAAACAGAAGCAATTTTTAAAATTCAAGTTTGATTGGAATCCATTAACAGGTTCTCAGAATTTCGTGATTACAAGCTATTTTTTCATATACATGTATCCTTTGATCTTTGACATCATGACCCTAAAATCTAATCAGTTCATTGGCTCTGCAAGCAGGTGTGCCAGGGCTCAACTTTCAAGTGCAGTGGCGTAATGAGCACCCAAAAAAAGGAGCGGAGCCCCCGGAAGCTCAGGGGTTTTAAGGATTAAATTACGACGATAAGCATATTTAGATACCTTATTTGTGACACTGGCAGTTCATTAATTCGCGTGGGGTCCCATGAAGCTCAGGGGTTTTAGGCATTTAATTACGATTAGATGAGCATATTTTGATACGTCATTTGTGACACTAGCTGGCAGGTCACTCATTCTTTCTTTTTCTCTTTAACATAATTTTTTTCAAAAAAAGTGAGGGGGCTCGAGTTCGCTATTATAAAATCCTCCGTTAATTGATAAATAAAGGGACGTGCGGAATTTTTAGAAGGTTTAATTCCTGTTTACTCTCCTTTTCTTTGAATGGAATATATTTGTGATTGTGATCAATTCCTTTTCTTTTCTTCTTTTTTTTTGGTTAGAAAATACCCCCCCCCCCCCTACTTCCAGCGCCCCAGTCTGCAAGTTACAAATATGTCCTGAGGTTGATGGTAATCCGTCCATTGGTTCTAATGATAATGGAGAGGTAGATTTGTCACTGTCACACTATACGCAGACAGTCGCAGCCGGTTAGATGATATGCACTGCAAGTATCAAAAATACAAAATATTGTCACTTTCATTTCATGAAAGGGGGACGATTTGATCTTAGACATTATAGGCGATTTTACAGTATATAAAATCTAGTAAGGGACATTACCAAATTTTGATTGTTCTTATCATATGCCTTGGAATGTCTTTTCTATAGGGGGAGCTCAATATTACACCTGTAAAACATTCGATGGCTTCTGGAAGTAGGACCGTAGTGGACCTCATCGTGGAAAGAAAGGAATCAGATCTGAAAGCTGTTTCTAGTGGACTAGTATCTGTCATGCACGCTGCTGTTGCTGTTGATGATACGCAGTGGGTGGAGTTCATTTACTCAGTTTTCCAAGTCGATCCAATGCATAAGACATTGAAATGAGCTCTTAAAAATCAGCCGGTGGTACAAAAATATTCATATTCAGATTATAATTATCTTTTTCGTAAAATCTATATTAAAAAAAAAACAATTGTATAAACTCTTCAAATTATAATCGATATAAATTTCTCTTACATAAACCAGAACAGCTTTATAGAGATCTAGGTTTATTACGGTAAAGGCATCAATACGAATATGTATATATATATATATATATATATATATATATATGTATGTATGTGTGTGTGTGTGTGTATTAAAAAGCAAGTAGGACTTTTCATTACCGTAATACCAATTATACCGATGTGAGTGTCAATAATTGTCTCTTAAGCAATAACAAATGAAAATTATTTTTTTTTAAACACAAATGGGTGCTATGGAAAAAATAATGTATATGATTGAGAGTATAAACCTTTGTTTTTGCCTTTATATACGTTGTATTATTTCAGGGGGAGGAACTCCCCTTTCGTCATTCCTTTTCCAAAGATTGTTGTATCAATTAATTTTCTCTTTTTCGATTATTCTCCATGTCTTGGTCACAGTGCTATGACTAAACTCCTGGACAAGGTACCTAGACTGGTGGAAGCAAGGGATGAAAATGACGTAACTCCTCTCATTTCAGCTGTTATCAAAGACTGTCGTGATGCTGCAGAACTATTGATTAAAAAGGTAAAAATCCAGATGGGTATTAAAGCGTACTGCTACATATGAAATGAGCTGAATTTTTTTGTTTTTCTTCTTCAAGGAAATCTCAATTAAATTAGATATAGAAGTTTGAACAAACTTTGTCTTACTCATTTAGGTTCTGAATAATCATATGAATACTCTAAATTGATAGTGTGGTAACGGCCCAAATCGGCTATAATCTAAGGCAATATAACGACTAGTCTGACGTAATTTAGCGATTCAGAATCGATTTTGGTTTCTTACTGGCACAACTAATATTTTACTCTTACCCCCTCCCCCCCCCCCAAAAAAAAAAAAAAACATATTTTACTAAAGGCGTCATTAGAGGGACATTTGGAGTGACAAAATGATTCGTTAAGTAGACATCGTCTTAAGGAGGACAATTTGGTGTCCTCTTATCGTTTTTTACGTTTTATTTCTCCTAGAAGGCCCAAATTTGTTTTTTATATCTCTCTTTATATGTTTAATTTTACTAAAGGCGTCATTGTTGGGACATTTGGAGTGAAAAAATGAGTCATTAAGTAGACATTAGGGTTATGGTTAGGCTTAGGTTTAGGGTTAGGTTTAGGGTTAGGTTTTAGGGTTAGGTTTAGGGTTAGGGTTAGGATTTGTATGATGTCCACTTAATGTACCATGTAGGGTATTATATATATATATATATATATTTATATATACATATTACAATAACATCGTGTAGACGAATTATCAAGACCTTCAAAATAACAAGTTCCCTTGTTTGAATTATAATATCGACTGCTCTTGCAAATTATTCTAAAATCATATCGTAGTCGGATCGTAAAGTCTGCGATGGGCTTAAAGTGCCCGTTTAAAACAAAACAAAAATATGGTAAAAAATGAATCACTAGAAACTGGTAAGCTGACAAATAGCCATCACGGTACAAGTAGGTCAACTACATATCGGGTGATTTAAAAAAAAATACAAATAAAACCCCCTTCATAGCATCTGAGATTCGCCGGAAAAACAACGATGTTTTAATAACATCATATAACGAACCAATCCTGCCCAAGCAGACGAGATCCCATCAAGAATGAACATAATTGCAATACTGTTATTTCTCAAATTATAATGAGTTTAGTGTATATAAATATGATGCCATTTTACACCATTCAAAAGGAATATAAAACCGATTCTGAGAACTAAATTATTTTGTTTGAAAATACACAGGATAGGGGTTCATGAACAACCAAAGAAACCACACTTTTAAATTGAACCCCCCCCCCCCCCCGGAATGATAGCATGGACGGCGTTCGTACCTTCTTGAAACGCCGTACATACTGCGGTGTATGCAGCTGAAAATACAATGGCGTCTTATTTTGTTTACAAGTGACGAATTCCTTTATTTTTTGTCGCTGCATTATTCATCAAAATAATACCATGAGCAGGGTTTAAAGTGAAGCAATAGATTAAACATTTAGGTCGACGGTAGTGAAGTAAGAGAAATTGAATAGAAGATGACATTACAGGCACTGAAAATGTATGAGATGCCATAGGACATCGTCTGCTTGTGCAAATTATGTTCAACATATGACGTCACACATCTCAGCAGCGTTCGGAGGGCTCTTCAGGTGCTATGCCGGGGCAGTATTTAAGCGTTTTGTAATTGATAATAATCATTACTTCGAATTTTTCCAAGTATTGAATTTTGATAACCTCGTCCATTCAAAGTTTCACCTTTGCAAGTAAGTTTTTAAATCAATGAACCTTCTCTTTAAATCATATCGAAATCGAACTGTATCAAAAACTTCTGGTATGGAAGATTTTCATAATTTGTCCATTTTTCATGAATATGAACTTGATCTTTCGTTACATTTCTATCGGCAGGGACACTGTAATCTGAATGTAGTGAGAGGAGTGCTTGATTTAAATCCTCTTGCTGCAGCCCTTTTAGAAAAGAATTTCCATGCAGTGGGTGTCTTGGTGAAACATGGTGCAGACATCAACCTTCCAGTCAATGGTGGAAACACGTCCTTACAGCTTGCTCTCAATGTCATCTGTACACGAGGACTAAAGATAAAAGAAGAGCCGTACATGGCCGAGGTATGACACAAAATTAGTGAAAAAATATAACCGTGGTATGAATCAAAGTTGAAAGATATTACAGATGTATAAAAAAAAACTGAGAATGTATTACCACAATATGAAACAAACTGAGAAAATATTACTGAGGTATGAAACGCAGTGAGAAAATGTGATCAATGTATTAAACACACTGAGAATATTTTTTTTTTTCACCCTTAACAGGTGGATTTATCAAAACAAAATAATCAACTCATAAACATTTTTGTTTTAACATATCAACTATAATACTTTACACATGTATTTTTATCAATTCAGGTAAGTTATACATTATTCGTTTTTTTTTTTTTAACAGAGCTGCGTTGATGTCCAAATGTATCTTAACTTCTTACAAAAAATATACCACAACTATTTTTTCCTTTCGTCTTTCCCCTTTCCGTTTCTCAAAATTATCATTTTATATAAGCTCCAAAAGGCAAATGTAATAATATTTAAAAACCCAAATAGTTTTTAACAAAATACCAATATTAAAATCAATATCTTCATGTTTTATCATGTCCGTGTTCATTTCACATCTCTGAATAAATTTCAGAGGTATGAAACAAAATGAGAATATAATACTGAGGTATAAAATACAGTGAGAATATATTACCAAGGTATGAAACATACTTAGAATATATAAATCCGCAGCATGAAACAAACTGAGAAATATTGCAGAAGTTCGAAACAAACCCACATTCATAACTATATGACCCAATAATTGTGCAAATTGTCAGGCTTTTTCATATACATAGCACAGACAAATATTAAAGGCTTAAAGAGTTACCTTTTGGGATTTGACTAAAAAATTAAACATGCAGGAAAAAGCCTTAACATTCTGTATGTTATGATAAACAAAGGGTTATTTTTTGCAATTTTTAAATCATATTTGAAAAAAGGATAATCCGGCGATTTACATTTTGAACAGGCTTGATGATTTTTAAATAAACCCTGGTATGCATGTACATCTTTTTTTTTTTACAACTAATGTACCCTTTTTTATTTAATTTGTTATTCTTGCAATTATATTATTGTCTTATCTTCGCAGAAAAAAAATGGTAATTTATCTGATTTTCAACAATAAGCTTTACTCTTATATTCAATTTATTGAATCCATGACACATGCTCCGCCAAAAGTTACTCCACAAAACCCGACAATTGCTCCGTGACATTTGCTCCGACGTCAAATGCTCCTCAGACAGTTAGTCCGCCGACAATTGTTCTGCCGATATTTGCTCCTACGACACTTGCTCTGCCGACAATTGCTCCGCCGACAATATCTCTGCAGAAAATTGCTCCGCATGAGGCGATATTTGCTCCGGCGACAAATGCTCCCCGGACGACACTTGCTCCGCCGACATTTGCTCCGCCCCAAAAGTGGCCCGTATATAGAATACAAATGCTCCCATGACCTATCAGAAGTGCCCTGTAAAAGACAAATGCTCCGCCGACAATTAAATTGCTTTTTAATCCAAAAGTGCCCCGTGGAAGATTTATGCGGAGCAATTATCGGTGGAGCAATTGATGGCAGAGGAAGTGTCGTAGGAGCAATATCGTCGGGGCAATTGTCGTCGGAGCAACTGTCGCAGGAACATTTGAATTCGGCGGCAGAGGAGTATCGTAGGAGCAATATCGGCGGAGCAATTGTCGTCGGAGCAACTGTCGCCGGGGCAATTGTCGGGTCACCGATTTAAATTACTGGCTGTCAACTGCTTTTTTGTTTAGCTTTATCACTTACAGGAAATATGCTTTCATTTATTTCTCAGTTTCAACAATAATTTTGTTGTTATACGCAGTGTATTCATTTTTTAAAACAAAAAATGGTATATAATGGCTTGATGTAATCCTTTCACATGGTGAACCTCAGTCAATTTTATCCTTTTTTTTTTGTTATAGATATTAGGTATCTTATTTGTACTTTAGGCTGAAAATAATATATATTCCGTGCAGTCTGCTGTCTTATTTTACCATATCTATTGTTTTTCGTTCTACTGAGGTCTTGTATTCAAATTTAGATGTGCTTTTGTAATATCTTTGAATTTTTTTTTTTAAATGTAAATCATGTACAATTTACTAATTTTGTAACGAATCTTGAATATTCTTTAAAGACCATCGATGAAAATCAAATGAAAGGATGACAAATTCTCGTGGTGCTCCCACACCCAATTTCCGTTTATAGATGAAAAGGAAATGGGGACACCTTGGGATTAAGACGAACGCAGATGCTCTCCTCGCATTCCTTGTCTCTCACGGTGGTGATCTGAATGCATACAACTTTGACAGGGTGACAATAAAGACTCAGCTGAATCGGCGACCAATCCTGCAACCTCTACTTGAAATTCAAAGTCAGAGAGAGTATGTCAATATTTTTGATAAAAGACGAACGATATGATATTTTGATAAAACGTGCAATTTGATATATGACGTGGACGTGATGTGTAAATATAAATATAAATATAAATTAGGAAAAGTAGGGAAAATTGATTTATAACCTAAACTCAAATGATAATTTCAGGAAAACTAGATAGTCGTTGATGATTTAAAAAAAAACTTAATTGATTGTTGAATTAATTTATCCGCCAAACAAAGATAAAAGAAGTCAAGTATTTCAATGGTTTAAATGTCAAAAAGCTAATGTAATTTTCATCCAAGAAACTTATTGGACATCAGATATAGAAAACACTGTTAAGATTGAATGGCGCGGATCATGTTATTTTTCTCATGGGTCTAATCATTCGTCGGGAGTTGCCATCCTTTTTGATCACACATTTAATGTAGATACTGTTCATGTTAAGCAAAAGGATGGTAGAATGTTGCTTCTAAAAGTAAATATTGATACAGTGATCTATACTCTTGTCAATGTGATGCACCCACACAGAAAAAATGTAGGGAAGGATTTTTTAAGAACTTACAACACTCTTATTACAAGCGATGTAAAATTGATTCTAATCTAATATGAGGTGGTGATTGGAACTGTGTAGTAAATGTGCATTATGATGTTCAAGGTACCAGAAGTAAATTTTATAAAAAGCCACGAAACTTTTCTAAATTGTTAAAACGATATTCCCTGTGTGATATTTGGAGAAGAACAAACTCACTCAGTAGACAATTTACATGGCGACATTCTTCTCTAAAATTAGCATCAAGACTAGACTATTGGCTTGTAAACAAGAACGTTCAGGTTAAGGTAATCAAAGCAGATATTAGACCGGCAATACGTGCCGATCATAATGCAATATCCCTCAGAATTAGAATAAAAGAAAATAAGACTGGTCCAGGATACTGGAAATGAACACCAGTATTTTGAGTGATGAAAAATATTTAAATAGTGTGCGTAATATTATAAATATGGTTCAAGAAAAAAAACATTCTCCCTCTGAAATGTGGGAATTGTTGAAAATAAAAATACGTGAGTTTACACAGAAATTTTGTAAAAAGAAAATGGTTAAGAAGAAGAACAGAAAAGAAATATTACAGGAAAAGTTAGAGACTCTCGAAAAACAGATTGATGTAAATAATAATGATACTGAAATTAAAAAAAAACTATGTATCAATAAAAGTAGAATTAGAAAGAATTTATCAATTTAAATCTAAAGGCGCAGGCGTTGGGGCTAGAGTGAAATGGACGGAGGAAGGAGAAAGAAGTACAAAGTATTTCCTTAGCTTTGAAAAAGGGAACGCTTCTCGAAAGGGAATAACCCATTTATCTTCAATAAATGGGAAAAGAGTACTAAACAAAGAAAATGACATTTTAAAAGAAACAGTGAAATTTTATAGTGCGTTATATACAAATGAAAACATAGATTATGATCTTATTAAAAATTATGTTCACTCACAAAATATACCACTTCTTAATAGTAATGATAAAAACTCATGTGAAGGTCTGTTAACAATTGCAGAATGTAAACAAGCAATTTTCTCTTTGCAGAAAAATAAAGCACCGGTTCCGATGGAATCCCTGTAGAATTTTATCAGGTGTTTTGGGTTGACCTAAATCACATTCTTGTGGGTGCCTTGAATGAGTGTTATGCTAACGAAGCTATGTCAAATACTCAAAGGAAAGGACTCATCACACTATTGTATAAGAAAAGGAGATCGTCTAAGCCTGAAAAATTGGAGGCCTATAACACTCCTGAACTGTGACTACAAAATCATAGCAGCTGTTTTATCACGTAGGTTACAAATATTTATTAAGCATATTATTGACCCTAACCAAACTGGGTATATTAAAGGTCGTCTAGCGGCACACAATGTTCGTTTAACAAAAGACATTATTGCATATATTTTGAAGAAAAATGTAACTGGAGCAATTATGATGGTAAATTTCACTAAAGCATTCGATGTTATTGATATGCTTTTTGTAAATATCAGTTTAGAGAAATTGAACTTTGGTCCGTCGTTTCGAAAGTGGGTCGAGGTTCTTTACACAGACATTTCAAGTTCAGTCATTGTTAATGGATGGATATCAGAGACGTTCCCAGTCAAGAGAGTGATTCGTCAAGGCTGCCCCCTTTCAGCATTACTGTTCATTTTGGCAGCTGAATTCATGGCTAATAGAGTTAGGAAAAATAATATCATTCAGAAATTTGATTTTAAAGGGTGCCACTGTACACTTAAACTTTTACAATATGCTGACGATACCTTATTCTTTGTTAGAAATAAAAATTCTCTAGAGAATATATTAGATGAATTGGAATTATTTGGAAAAGTCGCAGGCCCGAAATTAAATAAAGATAAAACTGTTCTTTTCTGGATTGGAGATGTCAAGAGAAGGTGGTCTCTCTCCGACCTTGATCTTTGTTGGTCAACAGAACCTGTACAGTACTTAGGATATTTTATATCTGCAGACTTATATTATGCTTCAAAATTGAGTTGGGAAAATAAATTGACCAAACTACAGAAACTCCTTGAGAACTGGAGAAGCAGAAACCTTACAATATTTGGAAGAATCATTGTTGTTAAATCACTGGCTTTAAGTATTATAGTTCCTTTAATGATGGTAGACACGATTCCACCAAAGTGTCTGCAGAAATTGAATAAATTAGTTTTCAATTTTATTTGGAAATCCAAAATTGACAAGGTAAAAAGATCCATCCTTACTCAAGATTATAGCCAAGGAGGATTACGTATGGTTAATACTGAGAAACAGATACTGAGTTTTTGTTTAAGATGGCTTGGTAGATTATTGGATGACAGTAAAGGTCCATGGAAAGATATGTGTAATCATTGGTTTGATTTGCTCGGTGGTGTAAATCTTCTGTTAAACTGTAACTATGACCATAAATTATTCGATGTCCAGAAATTGCAACTCCCTGATTTCTATCTAGAAATATTACAAGCCTGGAATTATGTGAAAGGTTTTACTTGTAGTGAACATTATTCCGTACAAGATACATTTTTTCATAGGCAAATAGTATGGCATAACAAGGATATTGTTTTCAATACGAAGTCTTTGTTTTACGCAGATTGGTTTGATTGTGGAATAATTTATCTAAAGGACCTCTTTGAAGAAAGACATTTTTTGTCTATTAAAGACCTGTCAGTACGCCTTGAGACAAAAAAAAGCAAGCAAAATCTTTTATTCGATTATACTAAATTGAAGAAAGCTTTTCCAAAGATATGGTTCAGTGATCTTACCAAGGAAGAAACTGAACCAGTATATTATAATCACCCTCTTGGAATTCCTTATTTTAAATTTGGAAGAGTGTCTTTACCTATCAGTGACGTGAGCAGCAAACGTTTCTACAACCTGATATCTTTTAAACATACATTCAACAACAACAGGTGCTGTCTCTTTTGGGAAAATATACTACAAAGAAATATTGACTGGTCTTCCGTGTTCAAAAGGAATTTAACATATACAAGGGAACATCGCTAAAGGGAGTTCAACTTTAAATTGCTGTACAACATACTACCTGTTAAAAACAATCTTTACAAATGGAGATTAGCAGACGACAGATACTGTCCCAAGTGCCATGTCATAGAGGACATAGTGCATGTGTTTATCGAATAAGAATTTCTTTGATTATATCAAACATGTTGTAAAGTACACTTTTAATATTGATTTTGTCATGGATATCTCCTGTTTACTTAAGATTAATATTGATAGCGAGATAGACGTTATAACAACGATCGCATTCTAGTGTATATACAAAATGTTAGTCAACCGGAATAAGTATGGATTTAATGAAAACCGTTTCAAACTAAGATACGTTTTTGAAAAGAGAAATCAAAAACAGAATTGTTGTAAATCAGGAGCTTAAAAGGCCAGACCAGAGGTTGCCAAAGAAACTGTTACAAGCACTTTAGATGAAAATATTGTATAGTTGAGAAAAAAAAATGTGATTTTATTGATAACATTGTGCGTCAATTGTATTTGTTCTCACAACTTTATTTTGATGTTTGAATGTAAATAAACACCTCATTAGAAGCACACACAAAAGAAAACCAAAAAAAGGCGGTTTTGATAGTGATTTAGATGTTCGAATCAGCGTCATTGTCACATCATTCTAAGAGTAAAGCTCCCGCATGTTCCATAATTCCTACTACTTTTTAAAAATTTAACGAACGTTACTTTTAGTATTCATTCATAAAAATCAAGGGTCCATCTCCGAAAACTTTCTTGTTAAAAATATTTCTACAAGACTGTTCCGAATCAGCCAAATCGAGGTAATTTGTACTGTTTTTTAAGGCAGAACATATAGGTATTTGTCTAGCTTTCAGCCATAGATATGAACGTACTTTTCTAAATTTGTTTACAATATCTATAACGCTTACAGGAAAATCATTGCCAGAGTTCAAAGCACAGCCGATCGCCCCCTGCGTAACCTGATCAAGAAAACCATTGACACTGGAACTGAGGTCAACGCTGTGTCTTCTCTCTCAAAGGAAAGCACTGCAAGACCAGGTTCAGAGATACAGAGATCTGGAACCTCCTCTGAGAAGTTGGTAACGGGTTCAGGAATTCAGCAGAAATCTTCAGGTATAAAGGAATCCAATGATTTGTTAAAAAGAGCAAAGGTTCAATACACAAGGCTTTAGATAAGAGTATAAATCAATATCTATATTATCTTCTTTGAGTTGAACGATGACGAGGATTTTAATCAGTAATCACAATCCAATCGGTCTCCTTAAGTTTATATGGAAAAGTAAAGAATTGCGATGCTATCTATATGAGAAAATCGGTGCTGAAGGCCAATAAGCATAAATCAGTTAGGTTGGTTATATTAAATTATATATACTGATGCTATATATGTGACAATTCTTTGAGATCACTGTGAGTAATTTATGATGTGGATATGTTATCTTCTTAATTATTTTTTTTTACTGTAGTTATAATTTTCATACTGCTTTAAGCATCATAAAATCTCTGTGGAGGGAAAATTACTCTTGAAAATAGAAAATATTTTAAATAGTGACAAAGTGGCGTTCGAGTAAGATGAGAAAAGACAAATAATAAGGCGAATGAAGTATTTTGACTTTCATCTAAAGAGGTATTTACCTATATATATTTTATTTAAGGTAACAATTCTTTATTCTCTGTATCTTACATCCTATAGGCGAGTTGAATCACCTACAAGCTGAGCTCCAGCACAAAGACGAAGAGCTTAAAACCCTTCGGTCAAGGATCGAGACACTGGAACACCTGGTCAAGAAGAAGATCTCCTTCGATTGTGGTCATGATGTTATCCGGAGCATTGCTGAGCTGATCCCTGAATGCCCAAATTGCAGCGAGCCAATTTCTTTAGTCGTTGACTTGCAGTAAGGACTTTACTCTCTTAATGCAGAGGAGTGGATAATGATACACTGTATAGGATTAATATATGGGATCGCTTCCTTTAGAACTGAATCCACTTAAAGGAAGTAGTTGAATAACTCTTCTGATAATATTTGTATCTGTATTTTATTCTCCTCTATCCTTTTTGAATATATATATGCATATGTATACATTTGTTTGTATGTGTGTGTGTGTGATTATATATTTTTGTTCAGACTTTATGAAAATGAATTAATACCAAGGTTTGGCTGCATCGTAGCTCAGTGATCTCATCTAGAGCAGATGTTTAAACACAATAAGGCCGACTAACCACATTATCCTCTAACGTCAATGATCAGTCTGTTTAGAGTCGCTTTGAAGCAGTATAGCATTTTGACCTAGATATTACACTGTTCACTCATTCATTGCTTGATGCAGATGATGTTAACCTCATCATATTCATTGATGTACCCATTGTGTGCATCATCTCTACTTCACAAGGAGTATTTCTCCCATTTATGTTATAATGGCTTACACGAATACTTTGTAGATCTTCAGTATCCTCTTTGGTGGATGCATGTATATATATATATATTTATATAACTCCTATATCTACATTTGCTCCTACAGTTGAGCACTGTCAGAAATTGCAGTTTCACTAAACTTGCTTATATATATTTATATATATATATATATATATCAAAGATTCAATATTCTAGCTAATGGTGGGGGATTTTATGATGACAATTTTAGTGTGAACTATAAAAGGAATGTATTAAATGCACATCGTATGCATGGGAAATATATTACTCATCCCAGGCCCTGGCAAAAAGTGATGTAGTTGAAAGCTAGGAGATATCTAGAAAAAAAATTGTGTGATGAGAGGCTCCCCGTTTGACATGACGGAACTTTTGCTGTTTCAAATCTTCTTAGGTATTTGATCGAATAATACACATTTACTGATGTCTGTCTTCCACAGTTGAGGGCTTTGAACACATCACTACACATTTGAAGGTCTCGGATGTGACCCATACAACCTTTAGCACAACACAGACTACATTTGCCACCCCCCCCCCCCCCCACACACACACACAGGAGAAAATTGAAGATGTACAATGTATACGTGATGTAAGCCATCATAACATAAATCAGCATATGGGAGAAAAGAAATACATCTCAGGGAGTGGAGATAGTGCACACATCCCTCAATGTATGACAGATTATCTAAAATCCATCTGGTACATTCTTAATTGTTCTTGTGAGTAGATCGTTGTCATGTGCTGATAATATATCTAAGATTTGGATCACAAATTTTTCGAGTAATCACAAACAATGTGGAACATGTCGGCGTAGCTTCAAAAAGATATGTGGCGGCCCTAGTGTGTAAGCTTCTGCTGTAGATGACATTACTGAGCTGATATGCAGCCAGTAATAATTCATTTTGATAAAGTCTGAACAAAACAAAAAAGAAACATCATTGTCTTGATAGTGGATTATCTTATTTTACTTTTAATGTGGATTTCCGCTCCAAACGAAGTGAATCGTAATGTGACTCCCGAAGCAATTTTTTTACTCCTGTGCATGAAATGTTACTACAATTATAAGGGTTTGCGCCCTTTGGTTCTCATCCAGGTATAAAGGTATCGCACTAAATATGCTGAGGGCCGAGAGTCCAATACCATATGTTGTTTTTGCCACTACAGTTGTATTGATTAATATTAATTCAAAGCATAGCTGGGAAACAATAATAAAGTGTATATTTTAACTATATGATAAGCATCTCATTAAAAAGATAATGACTTAATGTGCATATTAGAAAGGCCGTTTCCGTAATGTAACCATATTTAAAGGAAACCTGACCCTAAGAAATAACTTTTCTTATTCTGAGAGATTTATTGTATTCTTGCCCATTAATCTAAGAGATTCCCCACCAATGTGTAGGAGAGAGGTTTAATGCAAGAATAATGTACACTTTCTGAGTATGACATATGTATCGTTGTTTTCTAAATAAGGTGACGTACTATGAGATGTCGTTTACGAAGTGTAATCAAATTAAATGTATGGATGCTTCTTTGCTAGGTGTATATGTCGAAGAATTATTTGATTCACATGCTATTATTCTTTGTACTACAATTGCCGAAACGCGAATTGCATAAATAAGTTGTACTTTTCTGGAGTGAACGTCTCGCAGTAGTGATAAAGTTTTTTCGACTGCTATATTTCAGTACTTTAATTAAATAATTTACTTTGTTATGAAACATATATGATTAACATTACAAATATTTGGCGGCTAAGTCTGGTTAACACTAAAGGGTAATCTATTTCTGCCGTCTAAACAAACAGTTATGACTTAGCGCAATAAATGTTTTTTACTTTTTGTTGTCATGAATGAAATATGGATATTTTTTTGTATACATTCAGCTGACCATGATGGTTGGTCAGTTGATGAAGGATGAAGACGAACATCTTGCAGTGGGACAGACTGCCCTGACCATGGTGGTTGGTCAGTATCTGCCCGTCGCTGGGGTTGGGTAGTAGACCATTCGATGAAGGCAGGCTCAAGCGGTGGTTGAGAGTTCGAAGGAGGGGTGATAGGAGTGGTGATAGGCTGACTTCTTCCCCTACCAGATTGTTGGTTTAATACCTTCTAAAGTTGTCGAGGAAGTTTAGATCTGAACAGCTTTAGGCGGTTATGGTGTACCACCTTCTGACTTCTCTCATTGTGGATATCTGCTATCTTATAGTTCAGTCCATCGTCTGATGAGGATAGGATGGAAAACGGTCCTGTCCAATTTGGATCGAGTTTGTTCCTAGCGTTCGTAGGATCATGAAGCCAAACTAGATCACCAGTGTTGTACTTGATGGAACGAATCTTCTTGTCATATCCTTCCTTCTGCTGCCTTTGTGCAATCTTTGATTTCTGTTTAGCATACTGGAAAGCTTTCTTGAGTCTTTGATGAAGGTCTACTGCATACTGTTCAGGTGAAGTGGCATATCCGGCTGGGACTGGGCATGTGATGTTTGCTGGAACCCTGGCTTCTCTGCCATGGAGAATGAAGTAAGGAGTCAGTCCTGTAGTCGAGTGGACACCTGAGTTGTGAGCAAGCTGTAGCTGATGGAGGTGACTATCCCAATCTCCTCCCTGGTCTGCAATATATCCTGCTAATTGTTCTTTGATCACACGATTTGCTCGTTCAACTATTCCAGCTCCTTGTGGGTGATATGGTGAAGATCTGGACTTATGAATCCCTAGTTTCTGACAAAGCTGCTGGACTAATCTGGACTCGAACAGGCGTCCCTGGTCTGTGTGTAGAGTTTCCGGTACACCATGCTCGGTTACATAGTCCTCAAAGATGTGTTTGGCAACAGTCTGAGCAGTTTGGTTCTTCATGGGATAGATGTTGACATATTTACTGAAGTGATCAATGATGACGAGTATGTATCTATATCCGTTGCGAGAAGTAGGAAGTTCAGCAATATCTGCAAAGACCATCTGAAGAGGGTGATCAGTTGTTATGCTGCGCAATGGAGCTTGGTATTTGGGGTTCAGTGAACGGAATGACTCACATGGTGCACATGTCGAACAGTGGTTGGTGATGTCTCGACGCATAAATGGCCAATAGCAGGTAGCTTCTGCTCGAAGTAGTGTGCGTTGTGGTCCAAAGTGTCCTGCTGATGGATGACCATGAAGTTCTTCCAATACTTTGGGGATGAGGTTCTCTGGTATAACTGGTTGTAGTGTTGTTGCACCAAGTTTGTTCAGTTTCATGCGATAGAGGATATCTTGATGGAGGGTAAGACGAGGGTATTCCCAGAGAAGTCGTCTCAGTCGGGGATTGAGCTTGCGAATTTCTCTTACAGAGGGTCGGTGTCCTATCTTGACATATTCGGTTATCTGGTCGATATCTCTGTCTTGTTTCTAATAGTCCCGCAACTCAGATTCCTGATCAGCAAGAATAAAGTTCTCTGGTAGATCTGGGACTTGTGGTCGTGATAGTACTGGCTGGTATTTGTCTTTGTCCTGGCGTTCTCTCGTGACTTGACTGGATGTGGAACTGGTTTGCACCACATTGCACTCTTAAGGAGTGGGGACTCGAATGAATGATGAGCTATTTCCTGTTGTATCGACCTGGTCAGCAGTCTCTTCGGTAAAAGACGAAGGACGACGGGACAAAGCATCAGCATGACAATTCAGACGACCCTTGCGATGTCTGATCTGGAATGTGTAGGCATTGAGTTCAATAATCCATCGAGCTCGTCCAGTGACATCATCCTGAATCGGTACTTTGTTGTGACCAAGAAGTGGCTGATGGTCAGTGAAGATGAAAAACTCTTGACCTCGTAGGTAGTGTCTGAAGTGGCGAACAGATGCGATAATTGCCCAAAGTTCTCTGTCGTATGTTGACCATCTCTGTTGCGTGGTGGTAAGCTTTTGACTGAAGTATGCAACTACTCTCTCTGTTCCTTTCTGTACCTGGGAGAGGACGGCACCTATGGCAGTCAGAGAGGCATCTGTTGATAGGGTAAATTCCACTGTGAAATCTGGGTAGGCCAGTAACGGTGGATTGGTAAGGGCTCTCTTCAAGGTCTCAAAGGCGACTTCGCACTCATCTGTCCAGTTGAATTTCATCCCTTTGTGAGTAAGACTAGTCAATGGAGATGCTATCTTCGAGAAGTCTTGGATGAACCGCCGATAGAAGGACGCAAGTCCAAGGAATGACCTGACATTGGTTAGGTTTCGTGGTTGAGACCAATATTCTACCTTGCTGATGTTGTTGGGATCAGGTAGTACACCATCCGCACTGATGACGTAGTCTAGGTAGGTTACTTCTTTGCTATAGAATTGACACTCAGATGGCTTCAACTTGAGACCGGCTTCTCTAAATTGCTTGAGGACATCTTGGAGATTGTGTAGATGATCATCAAAGTTCTTTCCTAAGACAATGCAGTCATCTAGGTAGATTAAGCAAGTGGACCAATGTAGACCATGTATTACTGCTTCCATAAGGCGTTGAAACGTCATAGGAGCGTTTACTAGTCCAAAGGGCATAACATTGAATCGATATAGCCCTGTTCCTGTAGTGAATGCAGTCTTCTATTTGTCCTCAGGGTGGAGCGGTACCTGCCAGTACCCGCTCGACAAGTCCATTACGGAGAAATAGGTAGAGGATGACAATGCATCGATTGAGTCGTCCTGCCTTGGTATCGGGTGCGAATCCCTCACAGTCACGGCATTCAATGCTCGGTAGTCTACGCAGAAAAGGAATGTCTTGTCCTTTTTCTTGACCATTACAATTGGACTTGCCCAGGGGCTGTAACTTTCTTCGATGATTCCTCTCTGTAGTAGATCATCGACTTGTGACTGGATTTCCAATCGCATGGCTGGTGAGGTGCGGTATGCTCGTTGACGAATAGGAGCATCAGTGGTTGTGGTAATATGATGGGAGGCTGAATCTGTCAGGCCAATATCGTCAGATGATGAACTGAAGACATCATGATAGGTTGAGAGTAGCTGTTCGGCTTGGTCTCGCTGGCTCTTGGTCAGATCAGAAGTAGGAAGCAAAGATGACACTTTGAATGAGTTAGCTGTCTGTGTGCTTGCTATGGCACTTTCTACTACCTCATACTCCTCTTGAGAATCACCTGTGATGAAGTAAAACTGTCCAAGATTGGTATCAGCTGGAATGTCTATTGTCTCTTGTGAAGGGTTGATGAGTCGAATGAGGATGAGACCATCCTGTGGTCTTGAGAGACACCTAGCACTGGCAACATGAAGGTGCTCTTGGGTTTCAGGTCCGAAGATTCCAGCATAATTAGCAGGGGTGTTGTCACCTTGTGTATATGACAGTCTGCCGTGTACATGGGTCTCACACAAGGGAGGAATGACTGCTTGTCCCACTAGCGATACGTTGCACTTCAAAGGGGCTTGCTGTTGGTGTTTGCTCACAAGAGGTATTTTCACTCCTGGTATGCTGAAGGTTGTCGTAGAGAGTGAAGCATTATGATTCCAGAAGAAGTCCCATCCAATGATCACAGGGTGAGTTATACCTCTGGCGACCATGATTTTTTGTCTTCTGGTGGTATTGCCAAGGTGAATACTGGTGTGAATTGTGCCGATGATGCCGAGCAATTCTTTAGTGACCGATGTTGCTGCCAATGTGGACTTCAGGAGGGTGCTCCTCTGAGATTTGGGGATTGACTCATAGAAGTCACTGCTGATAACAGAGGTGTATGATCCAGAATCAATGTATGCCAATATGTACTTGGTGTCGAGAATGATGGGGATGTAGGGTGGTTGTTGCTGAGTAGGATTATATTCTATGTTAACTTGGGTCGCAGTTGTGGGAGTTTGTGACTGACCCGCGTCACCAACTAATGGTAGTTTCTCTGGTGAGCTTGATTGGCTTGGTCGTCGAAGTGGACACGACTTTGTCTTCTTGGTGGTGTTGGAGAACGTCCTCTTGGCCCGTCTGGTCTGAAGGAGGATGCATCAGAGCGTGAGGAGTATCTTGTCGGGCTGGATGAGGATGTCAGAGGTCGTCTTCTAGGCGAATCTGATCGAGTGAAGGAGGTTGTATCACCATATGAGTGATGTCTCGTTGGGCTAGGTGTAGGTGACCGATAATATGACCTATCACGGGATCTATCATGTTGTCTGTAAGATGATGTGTGGTAATTAGATGAGCTGGATGAAGGATGCGAACGAGGATACGACCTGTCCCTTGGCATCTCATGTCTGTAGGATGAGTTATCGTGATGCGAGTATCTCATAGGACTAGATGAGGGTGAGCGATAAGACCTATCACGACGTAAGGAGTACCTGGTCGGACTCGAGAATGGTGTCCGAGGATGATATACGTCGGGTGTTCTGTTCTCGAAGGAAGCAGGAGATCGTGAGTGACCTGTAATTGTTAGTGCATCAATCTTTTCTTCTAGAGAGGCAATACGTTGCATGAGGACACCATGTGAGCTGTCAGAGTTGGATGTAGCTGACACATGTATCTGAGTGCTATCTGGTTGGCCTAGAAGTGTTGCTTGTTCCATGCGGACTGTTGTATTTACTGCCTGCTTGAAAGATTCAACACATTGTTCGTATAACTTTTTCCTGAGCCCTAATTCTAAGCCTGCCATGAAACGACGGAATTTCTCTCCGTCTTTGGCGTCGTCATCGTACTTGGGGAAGGCTTCTCCAACTAATGTTGAAATGGCTGCTGAGAACACTTCAATGGGTTCTGAAGGTAATCTGCTGCGAGCTGTAATGCAGGAACGAAAGTTGGTTAGGTAAGTTGTTCGTCCAAATACCTCGGAAAGGACTGTCTTTACTTTCTCAAACTCTTTCTTATCTGATTCAGGTAGGCTCTCCCATACAGTAAATGCTGATCCTGCGAGTCGGGAAGGGAGCAAACTATGTTTCTGAGCAGAGCTAGTACTGTCTAAAGAGGCAACTGCAACGTCGAATCTTCTCACCCACTGGCGGAAATCTTTTCCTTCTTCTCCAGAGAAAATCTCTGGCAGTTCAAGGCGAAACATTGCCATAATCACACAAACATACAGAAACAATGCTGTAAATGATGATGAAGGACGTATAGCTCTGATATTGACTAGAAGGTGGAAGATATCCCAAATGAAGGAGGAAGTTCACAAATCTTATGAAGTAGGAAGATTTTATCTCACACTCATAGTCATACAGATACAGGTAAAGAGTTATCAGTAGGCCTAGAATCTACATCAACTTACATGGAGAGCATCTGATGGGGGTGATATCAAATTATCATCACAGAAAAATAGTGGTAGACTTACTCAGTTACTGTAGACAATTCCAAAATTCACGATGGAGGAAGAAATCAACTCTTGAAGCAGGTTGAAAAAATGCTTGAAGTACAAAATTCCCGATGAGTTTGGAAGTCTACACTTGAAGTAGATCTAGAGTCTAGATCTAGATCTAGGGCGAAAATTGCTTGAAGTTGAACTTGATTGAAGTACTAAGTAAGATGAAGGGCGAAACTTACTCAATGAGGAAGAACTAACATGTCAAATTGAAGTAGGGCGAATTTAGCTTGAGGCTATCACTTACTACTCTCTGCCTGAAGTTATGGAGAACACCGCTGCTGTCAGTTTGTAGCGTAACCAATCATACTGTAAAGAACAATAAACCAAAGAATGAACATAAAAGGATGAACGTGAAAGGAGTAATAAAAAAGACTAAAGTTGGGAAAGTAAACGTAGCACGAGAGCATGTAGAGGGAATGGTGACGGTGATTGAATGTGATGGAGTGAGCAAAATAGAGTTTGATGGTAGAAGAATGCACATAGACATATGGCAAGATAGGATGCTTTCATACATATTCTACAGTACAATGTCCTGTTCAAAATATAGCTCTACAATATGTTGTAAAAATTGATCCTTTTTATAATGTTGTATCCAAAAATATTAATATGAAGTATTACCGTCACTTTTTCCTTTTTTAAAGGAATTGTAGCACAATTTGTACACTTGATTGAATGTGTACTATATTAGTTTGGATACTTATGGAAAATATTTTTAAAATATGACTGAGTTTATAATTTATGAGACAATGTACTACATTTATGTTTATACTGTAAGAACAGTTGTGTTTCTATTCATCATTTTGTATAATTTTGAAAATCTGAATAAAGGCAAAAAAGCTTTAAAAAAAAAACACCTGACTGAAAGATGTTTCAGTTTCTTAATATGCAATGGATTGATGTGTTACCTGGTCTAAGAGAAAATATGAAAGATAATATATTGTTAGGTCATTTATTGATTTTGGTCAAATATATGATTAACAGTAATCGAAAAAATGGAAAGTATCCAACTAGCAATGAAATATGTAAGGCTGTAGAGAACTAATAAAAAGTTGAATATGAAAAGGCAAACATACTAAGGACAAATTGGCAATACATTATTTTAGAAAATAGGAAAATGTCACCCCTTAACCCTAAAAAGACCGGGCTTTGAGGTCTTAATACGTCCTGGGGCATTATGCCCCCCCCCCCCTCCCCCTAAGATCACTTTTTGAAAAACTCACTCCTTTGCATATTTATGGTAATTTATGCAAATAAGGTCATAAAATTCACCTCTTTTTAGGAAAAATGACATTTCCATATGTTTTATACACAAATCACGAAAATTAGCGATTTTCGGGCTTAGTGAAACACCCAGGGGCGGCGATTTCTTTTTATGACCGGGGGACGAAATGCGAGGGACGAGGGGACAGTGGACTAATGGGTAAATACGTTTGGGGGGGGGGGACAGAACATAAATCCGCACCACCACCACTCTTACATGTTACGCAGGCCCTGGGAACGTTTTTCAAAGTGGGGGGTGGGGGCTAAAGTATTTGCAATCACGTAGAGCAAAGCAAAGCAAAGTGGATCGTAAATTGGCGTGGGGTCAAGGGGCGAAGCCCCGGCGGGTGTCAAGAGGCGGAGCCTCATGAATGCGGCGATTTCTTTTTATGACCTGGGGGACGAAATGCGAGGGATGAGAAATATGAAGCTCAGGGAAAAATCATGCCATTTCAAAGACATTTGTAAAACACTGGTATCGAATTTGAAACAAACCACGTTTGAATTTTATTGGGGGGACTGTCCCCCCCCCCCCCCATCAGTACGCAAGTGCGAAGGAGCATAGTGAATAAGAGGGGTAAATGTGACGGAAGTGACTACCCTCTCACAGGTTTTTGAAGTTTTGTTGTATTAAAAAAAATACATTTCTTTGCAAAAAATAGTAATGTACTTTTACACACTTCAATTTTCTCCGTATTTACTTATACATTTTGAAGGATATTGTGCGAGGGAGCGTAGCTTCCGAGTGAGAAGAATTTTGCATTTTTATTTGTCTAAACGCTTCACTCCTGGGCCCTCCAGTGCCTGAAAGTGTGTTACAGGCTTTAGTCAGTATTTGCTATACATTTTTTGTTTGCACTTTTTCATTTGTTTTTTTTCAAAACTACAGCCGTAGTTACACACCTCCACTGATACAAGACTCTCGTATAATTATGATAAAATTTAGGAGTTAAAAAAATGCACCATGTCATTCAATGTAAATAATTATAACAAATAGGTTTATTAATATGGGTTATTAAGCAGCACCATTTTTGTTAAAGCCCATCTGTACTAGTTTACAGGAGGGATAACACCACCCTGCAATTAGGCATTGTTTGCTATATAGAGGGCGCAAGTAGCTATAAGTAGTGCAGTGGGGCTTTAAAGAAAAAACTTTATTCAGATTGCTTAATTTATATTGAACCTATTAATTTGCATAGAAGATATGTTTATACTGTAAAAATTGTTCCTTTTTATAATGTTGCATCCGGAAATATTAATATGAAGTATTACCATCACCTTTTCCTTTTTTATATTTTTTCCTAAATTGCAGAACTGTATCACAATTTGTATACTGGATTGAATATGTACTATATTAGTTAGGTTCCCTATGAAAAATATTTTTAAAATATGTCTGTGTTTATAATGTATGAGACAATGTACTACGTTTATACTGTAAGAACAATTATGTTCCTCTTTATCATTTTGTATAATTATGAAAATCTGAATAAAGGCAAAAAAAAAAAAAATTTAAATACCTTCTTCAATGAAAGATGTATGTCTAATATTACAAACGTTTGGCGGCTAAGTTTATTATCAGTATAGTATACACACACGTTCTTCATATGACGCGTGTGTCTCAAAAATATGACAATATGTTTCACAGGATCCTACATTTCAAGTACAAGGTTGTTAGGCCATTGTAAACTGAATGCGTATGCGTATGGTGCTTAAGAACGAAACAATGAAAAAAATCAATAACAGACGGAAGCGTATGTATTGCATGATGAAAATTTCTCACCAGTCAAAACGTGGCGCACACAAGTTCAGCGAATTCTCAAACAGCTGGCCTATATGTAACGTGTGAGAGCATATTTCCTGTTTCCCCCAGTATTGCACTATAGGCCTAATGCGTTTTCCCCTGTATAACTTGTGTGCGCCATGTTTTGAAGCCGCCATTACTGATCTAGAACAAATTTTTTGAAGAGGTCATTTTATGAAGCCAGTGACACGAAATTGGACAGAGAGAATCAAAGAACACGTGTAGGTCATCTTTTTATCCTTCTATATGATAAAAAACTAGTCTATGATCCGGATATATTTTCTTATGAAAGTATGTTTGACTATGAGAGAGAGATATATAGTGGGACTGAGTGTGCGCGCCTCGGTGTGGGTGTAAGTGGATTAGTGTGTATAGTTTGCTTCATGTAGAAAGGAGGAGATAATGATTATCTGCGTGTGGGTGTGCGCGTGTGTGTGCCTGTGCATGAATACTTTGCTTTATATTAAAGAAACTTTAAAAAAACGTGTGTGTTTGGTGAACGAATACATGTTAATCGGATGAGTAAATGCGTGCTTAAGTTCAATTTTCATTTAAAAGCAATATAATATGTTAAATCATATTGTGTGCCGCGTCTATGCAACCTTAACCCTATATAGCCTGGGGGGTTTTAGTAGCCCCCCCCCCCCCTCCCCCCACCCCCTCAACATTTTTCGCGATAATTTTTGTAACGCAAAAGAATTTTGCGCTGACATTTTTTTACTTTCTCCGTTAGAATCTTGCACATCTTTTGAAACAAATATTCGAAAATCTGACCTACCGTTAACAAGGGCTTTCATCGAAAGGGTGCGGTGCGGTGCGGCGCGGTGTGGTGTGCTCAACGCACCCATTCGATAAAAGGCCCCCCGCTTTTCTCGAAAGGGTGCGTTGAGAACGGAGTACCGTTTTAACACACCCTTTCGATAAAAGCGGGGGGGGGGGGCTTTTCTCGAAAGGGTGCGTTGACTAGTCTTTCGCATCAGTCGTTTAAAATGAGGATCTGGGACAGAAGGTAATAGTTGCCAATCTAAGTATATCGAAAATGTATTAAATAAAATGGTATGGTCAGAGCATGGTCTCTTTCGTTATTACTATGTTGATGGGGGAGACAGAGAGAAGGAAAAAGGGGGAAAGGGAAAGGGAAGATAAACATGATAAAAGGAAAGAAAGAAGAATAAGAAGAAAAGAGGGAAACGGGGGGGGGCGAAGGGCTCTTGCCTCCTCCTAACCCCCCCCCCCCTCCCCCCCCCAAAAAAAGAGAGAGAGAGAAGGGAAAGAGAAAGGGATAGAAAATATAAAAGGAAAGAAAGAAGAGGAAGAAGGAAAGAGGGAAACGGGGGAAGGGCGAAAGGCTCTTATCCCCCCCCCCCCCCCCGCCAAAAAAATAAGAGAGAGAGAAGGGAAAGGGAAAGAAGAGAGAGAAGGGAAAGGGAAAGACAGAAGAGGAATAAGAAGGAAAGAGGGAAACGGGGGAAGGGCGAAGGGCTCTTGCCTTCCCCCTCCCTCCCCCCCACCCCCGCCAAAAATAAATAAGAGAGAGAGAGAGAAGGGAAAGGGAAAGAAAATATAAAAGGAAAGAAAGAAGAGGAATAAGGAAAGAGAGAAACGGGGGAGGACCCCCCCCCCCCCCCCGCCAAAAAAATAAATAAGAGAGAGAGAAGGGAAAGGGAAAGAATAGAGAGAAGGGGAAGGGAAAGAAAGAAGAGGAATAAGAAGGAAAGAGGGAAACGGGGGAAGGGCGAAGGACTCTTGCCTTCCCCCTCCCCCCCCCCACCCCACCCCTGCCAAAAATAAATAAGAGAGAGAGAGAGAGAGAGAAGGGAAAGGGAAAGAAAATATAAAAAGAAAGAAAGAAGAGGAATAAGAAGGAAAGGGAGAAACGTGGGAAGGGCGAAGAGCTCTTGCCTCCTCCCTCCCCACCCCCCGCCAAAAAATAAATAAGAGATAGAGAGAGAAGGGAAAGGGAAAGAGAAGATAAAAGGAAAGAAAGAAGAGGAAGAAGAATAAGAAGAAAAGAGGGAAACGGGGGCGAAGGGCTGTTGCCTCCTCCCCCCCCCCCCCTTGTCAAAAAATAGATAAGAGAGAGAGAGAGAGAGAAGGAAAGGGAAAGAGAAGATAAAAGGAAAGAAAGAAGAGAAAGAAGAAGAAAAGAGGGAAACGGGGGCAAAGGGCTCTTGCCTCCTTTTCTTTTTTTTCCTTTCTTTCCAATTCTCCCTCTTTTTTCGATTTTCTCTTTCTTTCTTTTCTTTTTCTTTTTTTCTTTTCTTTCCCTTTCCCTCTCTTTTTTCCCCTCCCCTTTTCTCTTTTTTCCCGACGGCAGCGCAATTTTACCGCCAATATCCTGATCCTATCCACTTAGGAGACGCCCCTACCTACGCCACTGTTGGCGACCACAAGGCTATCAATACAAATTAAGACATATTAATGAAGATTCTTTTTTAATGTTGCAGAGAGATAAGTATTTTCTCTATGAAAATACATGAATGCTAAAGCGGTATAATGATGAGAGAGATGATTTAAGTCATACTTTTTTTCAATGTGATTGGAGTAGACTTGAGGGTGGGGGGGTCCCCCTCTAAGATCTCGGCCGTTTTACAGCCGATCGCCGCGAAAATGTGCATGCATGTCAAGTGAAGTGTATACAAAACTATGGTCATTTCAATTTTTTGAAAAATGTACTCATTTGCATATTTATGGTAATTTATGCAAACAAGATCAGAGAATTCACATTTTTACCCATTTTAAATCATATATATTTCATATTCAAGCGTTCTTTTTCACTACATATATTCGTTAGAATAATAATACAACAACAAAGTTGGAAGAGCCAGTTTATCCCTATGTTATCTCTTGTTTTGATAATTTGTATTTATGTATTATATTGTTTTTGTTGTTTTATTTCATTTCTAAGCACATTTCAGCTATTTTAACCCCAAAACAAACACATTAACTTGAAACAAGACCAAATGACCAATGTTTTCTCTTTTTTTAAAAGAATAAATGGTATTTCCATATGTTTGGTACATAAATCACAAAAATGAGCGATTTTAGGGCTGACATGCAAAAACAAAAGGTCACGTGACTTCGCAACTATACGTCCAATTTTCAACAAAAAAATGTTTCAAAAGATACGTGAGACTCGAAAGAAAAAAGTCATGAAAGAAAAACTTATATATCTGCCGCGGTTCCGGAGTAGTCGCGAAATTACTAGAGAGCACTAATCTTTTTTTTAGGGCCTCGAAAATTTGAAAAATCGTACCACCCCCCCCCCCCCCCCCTTGAACGCTAGGGAGGGGGGGGGTCTATCTCCCAAAAACGGTAAAATTAACATGTTTTTTTACACATTTTTTTCACAGGGTGGAGCCCTCAGAAGCTCAGGGGTATTAAACATCAAAATTAACGTCGGATGAGCATAATTTTATACCTTATTTGTGACAGTAGCAGGACACAATTTGGTGTTGGGTCCAGGGGGCGGAGCAGGGGCGTCGCTAGACCTTTTTTCAGTGGAGGGTGTAGAGGCCAACGATTACCGACAAAACTAGCCACCAATTACCGACAAAATAAATGTCCTATATCTACAAATTCAACCCTATAAACCTGGGGCCAAAGACTAAATTGTTTTTCCTATGGACTATCTAGTACTTGCACATTATGCGCAAAATGGTCATTTTCCGCGACGACATAAATATACGAATTATTTCTTCAATTTAGTCAGCATCATAGCTATATATTTTAATGCAGGCGCGGAGCTAGGATCTATTTTAGGGAGGGGCGGGGTAGTGAGCAAGAGAATCACTCAAAAGCGCGCTCATTAGGGGGTGTGGGTGATGGGCCTCCCGCCATTGGCTGCTTAGACGTTTCTTAAAATTTTTGGAAAAGAAGACGATTAATTGTACCGTTTTCGACTTGTAATCCTTGTCTGAATGAACTTCCTCCCCCCCCCCCCCCTCCCGCGCGAAGCGCGAAAGCTTTGGCGTTTCATTAAATTATTATAAAAAAGAAGACGATTTGCTGTACCGTTCTCGACTATTTATCTTTTTCTGAAATCAGTTCCCCCCTCCCGCGCCAAGCGCGGAAGCTTTGATGTTTCATTAAATTATGAGAAAAAGCAGACGATTCGGTGTACTGTTCTTGACTCTTAATCCTTATCTCAATAAAGCTTCCCCCTCCCGGGCAAAGCGCGGAAGTTTTGACGTTTCATTAAATTATTAGAGAAAGAAGACGATTCGTCGTACCGTTTTCGACTCTTAATAAGTTCTATTCATCTGAATTCAGTTTCCCCCTCTCGCGCGAAGCGCAAAAGCTTTGACGTTTCCTCATATTATTAGAGAAAGAACACGATTCATTGTACTGCTTTCGACTCTAAATAAGCCCTATTAATTATGTCTGAATTCAGTTTCCCCCTCTCGCGCGAAGCGCGAAAGCTTTAACGTTTTCTCAAATTATTAGAGAAAGAACACGATTCGTTGTACCGTTTTCGACTCTAAATAAGCCCTATTAATTTTGTCTGAATTCAGTTCCCCCCCCCCCCTCTCGCGCGAAGCGCGGAAGCTTTCGACGTTTCCTTTAATTATTAGATAAAGAACACGATTCGTTGTACCGTTTTCGACTCTAAATAAGCCCTATTAATTTTGTCTGAATTCAGTTCCCCCCTCTTGCGCGAAGCGCGGAAGCTTTCGACGTTTCCTTTAATTATTAGATAAAGAACACGATTCGTTGTACCGTTTTCGACTCTAAATAAGCCCTATTAATTTTGTCTGAATTCAGTTCCCCCCTCTTGCGCGAAGCGCGGAAGCTTTCGACGTTTCCTTTAATTATTAGATAAAGAATACGATTTGTCGTACCGTTCTGGACTCCTCTAAATGCAGTTTTCCCCTTCCACGCGAAGCGCGAAATATTTGGCGTTTTTAAACAATATAGAGAAAGGAAGACGATTTCTCGTACCGTTTTCGAATCTTATTAAGCCCTATTCATCTGAATTCAGTTTCCCCCTCTCGCGCGAAGCGCGAAAACTTTGACATTTCCTCAAATTATTAGAGAAAGAACACGATTCGTTGTACCGTTTTCGACCTTTAATAAGCCCTATTTGTCTGAATTCAGTTTCCCACTCTCGCGCGAAGCGCGGAAGTTTTGACGTTTCCTTAAATTATTAGAGAAAGAAGACGATTCGTTGTACCGTTCTCGACTCTTAAACCTTGTTTGAATTTAGTTTCCCCGAAAATTTTAAACCTCTGACTTCTTTAGCTGATATTATAGGAAAGTGAAACTTAGAGAAAGTACAAGTATTGTAGTTGTAGTCACTCTCGAAGTCGTCACAGCGGATAAGAAGTCACAGTTTGTAGGGAAAAAAAATTGTCGGCCGACCGACAATATACATCTCACCGACTGCAAACTTCTGCATTGATATATTACACGAGGATCGAGCAAGAATACCGACACAGCTGACCCGACACAGCAACATATTTACCCGTGTCTTTCTTGCTCCCTCGACGAGACGACTCCACCCAACAACCCCCTTCTCTCTTTTACCCCCACTCCTCCTCTCTCAGGCTCTTACCTCCCCTCTCTCTCCTCTCTTTCATCCCCCGTTTCTTTTGTTTCCCTTTCACACTTTTTTTCTTCTTTTTTCCTTTTCTTTCTTTTCTTTCTTTTCCTTTCTTTCCTCTCCTCCCTCTTTTTCTCTTTCTTTCTTCTCTTTTCTTTCCTTTCTTTCTTTTCTTTTTCCTTTTCTTTTTTTCTTTTCTTTCCCTTTCCCTCTCTTTTTCCTCTCTCTTTTTTTCCCTCTCTTTTTTTCCCTCTTTTTTTTTCCCTCTCTTTTTTTCCCTCCCCCTTTTCTCTTTTTCCCGACGGCAGCGCAATTTTACCGACAATATCCTGACAGGTGGGGGGGGTGTCGCACCCCCCACACCCCCCCCCCCCCCTTTTGGCGACGCCCCGCGGAGCCCCCAGAAGCTCAGGAGTTTTGTACATTAAATTATTATTATTTTATACCTTATTTGTGACACAGGGGTCACGAATTGACGTGGAGCCCCCGGAAGCTCAGGGGTTTTGGGCAATAAATAACGGTCAGATGAGCATATTTTTATATCGATTTGTGACACTGGCAGGACACAAATTGGTGTTGGATCCAAGGGGCGGAGCCCCAAGAACGTGAGGGGTTTTATACATCAAATTATCGTCAGATGAGCATATTTTTATATCTATTTGTGACACTGGCAGGACACAAATTCTTCTTCCTCTTCTTTCTTTCCTTTTATCTTCTCTTTCCCTTTCCTTCTCTCTCTCTCTCTTATTAATTTTTTTGGCGGGGGGAGGGGGGAGGGAAGAGGCAAGAGCCCTTCGCCCCCGTTTCCTTCTTTTCTTATTCTTTTTCCTCTTCTTTCTTTCCTTTTATATTTTCTTTCCCTTTCCCTTCTCTCTCTCTCTCTCTCTCTCTCTCTTATTTATTTGTTTGGCGGAGGAGGGGGGGGAGGTAAAAGCCTTTCGCCCTTCCCCCGTTTCCATCTTTCCTTCTTCTTCTTCTTTCTTTCCTTTTATATTTTCTTTCCCTTTCCCTTTCCCTTCTCTCGATCTCTCTCTCTCTCTCCTATTTATTTGTTGGCGGGGGGGGGAGGAGGCAAGAACCCTTCGCCCACGTTTCCCTCTTTTCTTTTTATTCTTCTTCCTCTTCTTTATTTCCTTTTATATTATCTTTCCCTCTCCATTCCCCTTCTCTCTCTCTCTCTCTCTCTCTTATTTATTTTTTGGCGGGGGGGGGGAGGGGGGTGAGGAGCCAAGAGCCCTTCACCCCCCCCCCCGTTTCCCTCTTTTCTTCTTATTCTTCTTTCTTTCCTTTTATCTTCCCTTTCCCTTTCCCTTTTTTCCTTCTCTCTGTCTCCCCATCAACATAGTAATAACGAAAGAGAACACTCTGTAATCAAGACCATCCCATTTTATTTAATACATTTTCGATATACTTAAATTGGCAACTATTACCTTCTGTCCCAGATCCTCATTTTAAACGACTGATGCGAAAGACTAGTCGACGCACCCTTTCGAGAAAAGCCCCCCCCCCCCCCGCTTTTATCGAAAGGGTGTGTTAAAACGGTACTCCGCTCTCAACGCACCCTTTCGAGAAAAGCGGGGGGGCTTTTATCGAATGGGTGCGTTGAGCACACCACACCGCGCCGCGCCGCACCGCACCCTTTCGATGAAAGCCGTTAACAAGTCACGTGAGACATTGTCTCTGCATGTCAGCCCCAAAGTCGCTCATTTTCGCGATTTGTGTACAAAACATATGGAAATATCATTTTTCCAAAAAAGATATAAACATTGGTTATTTGGTCTTGTTTATAATTAAGGTGTTAATGTTGGAGGTCGAATTAAAGTTATAAATGAAATAGAACTACAAAACAATAAAATACATGATCAGTTAAAAAACAAAGAATATACATAAGAAATTATCAAAACAATAGATAAATTAAGAAATAACCTGGCACTTTCAAATTTGTTGGTTGTATTATTATTCCAAATTGTCTAAAGAATATAATAAACGAACATATTACTCCGATTGTCTCATTTTCGCTCGCTGGATCACTGCAGCACAAACATAGCTCGTTCGACGTCACTTCCAAACTAGCCAATCAGCTGTCAATGACGTCATATTGAATGCGGCGGCAAATATATTTTGTGAAATTATCGAGAAATGGATTATTTCTAATTGCAAACTAGTTTTATTTTTGGATGGAAACGCAGCCATTGTTATCTTGAAATTCATTGAAGTCATCAGAATAGGGTAAGTTACGTCTCAGATGATTCAAGAGGTCTATTTTGTAGATAAATTTTCAATTTCTTAGAATGTTCCACTGTGTTGCAGGGTACCGGGTGTATGCCATTGGGTGCGATGTGTTCGCGCGCAATGGCGCGAATTATACATTCTTCTTCTTCTTCGCTATAAGTACAGGCCACCGCGCCGTCGGGTGTGAACATTCCTTTCCTTCTCAATACAATAACTTTCACCTGCCTAAGTTATTCAAACCATACGAAATCGTGTCGTCTCGCCACTTCCATTACGTAATCATTAAAAGGATCCGCATATACAACATTTTCCTGCTATACGTTGTACCGCAGGATAATACAAATTTCCCTGGTATACCTTACAGTCCAAACGATAAATATGTGCCTTAAACGAAGCAGGCGACAATCGGCGTAGCAGACGACACTTGATAGTAATTTTGTATGTGAGTTTGCTTTGCTAAATATAAATTACTTTGTTAATAAATCTCAACTAAAATATCTTTTACATATCTTTAAACCATCATTGATATTTAATAATTCATGAGTGAGTAAAAGAAACATACCAAACTATATAATGATATGAAATACTTGGTGGCAATTAGGGGAGTTTGACGTGATGACCGATTGCACCCCTCTGTTAATAACCGAATAGTCTATGGTGTGTCATGAATATTCATGTTTTTGCTTACCTCGGCTAAATGTTTGCTTTTACTAAATGGAAAAATTACGGTGGGGGGTTGGATGAAATGGACATAATGAACATAGCAGAAGTGATAATTGATAATTCATGCTTCTAATCCTTCGTGTGCTTGACCTATAATCTTACAATCGCTTGGCAGACTGAGTCCAAAGTTCGACTTGTTTCACATGTGTATTATAGGCAATGGCGAGCTTGCAACCTATTTTGAAAAAATTACGGTGGGTGAACTTTCAAAAGTCAATGAGACATGAGGGCTCCAATGAAAGAGCTAGTGATAACGTATACGTCGGGGTGGATGTGCTTTTCGTTTAAACAAAAAATGAATTTTTAACGATTAAAAAAAAAACGTCCATAGGCTAACATGGTTGGTTGGTTGGTTCTTCGTTTAGATGGCGCTCTTCAATCTCAAAGATTATTTGCGCCAGTCAATTTCGTGTATAGCTTTGGCGTGGGCTTCGGAAATCAAGCCCACGAGCGACTTTCCTTGGTGAAATGAAATTAATAGTGATATGGATTAATAGTGAAATTAATAGTGATAACATGTTAGGCTGCTGACTCTGACGATAGGGGGCGTTGTGAAATGAGACTAAACGGAGCAATGTGTCTTCAAATATGAAGAATATATGATTTATGGGTAAAAATGTGAATTTTATGCACTAAATTGTATAAATTATCATAATTTTGCAAATATGTGAATGTTTAAAAAAAAATGAAATTACGGCCGAGATCTTAGGGGGGGGGGGCTATGCAGTTTTAAAATAGCTCAGGCTATATCGGAATAAGATTAAAAGAAAAAGAGGCTGTTAGTTGTTCCTATATTCCATATTTCCATTGGCTGATTATATATTCAATTTATACAAAATTGAATAGCCAAACATAAATGATCTCAGTCATTTGGGTTTCATATTTTCAGCCACATATGCATGCATATTTGATCTTCCCAGGAACTACAATTGTATGGGTAAATGCAATGGTTTTGTATAATCAGTTATAGAATAGAATGAGAGTAACAAGTAAGGAGGCGAGTAATTTGGAAATATTACAATGAAAAGAGGAACGTCAAATGGGGAGAAACACATTGCTAATGGCTACAGAAGGGATGTTAGATTAGGAGATAAAGGAATACAAAATGGAAGGTGGAAAGGGAGATTTGATACTAACAAGTTTCACTAGTTCGGGATATAATCATTAAATTCTATTCAATTTAATTCAATTTCGCCCTAATAAAATGAACGAAAGTGTTACATGGGCGTTATTTACAAGCAATAAAAAATACACGTATAGGCAACAAAAACAGTAATAATTTGAAATAAAACAATGATAAATAGACAAAGACATTGAAGTAAAATTACACACAGCATGATCACTAAGATTAAAAGGTGGCAGAGGGTGATAGAGGAAGAATGACAGTAGATCGAGGTAGGGAGAGAAGGGGAGGAGTCAGGAGAAGGGGAAGGATATAAAGAGATAAGGGAAGAGGTCTGATGCGAAGTTTTAAAAAAAAGGAGAATTGGAGTCTTTTGTAGGAAGAAAGAGAGAATATCGTGAAATGATAAGGGTACTGCAAAACAAGATAATTAAATCCTTTTATCAAATTAGTAAGCACTTTCGCATACTGACATAACAATTCAACAGAAGACAATTAAGAAAAATATCATGTAATAAGAAACCGGGATAGTAAGAATGACAAGAAAAAGACCTTTAATTAACCACTGAATATCGTTCATGTTAAGCGCCTTTCTTTTATCAAATGAATACAGGGTTTCTGTGATGGTTTTCGAAACTAAAAAAAGAAAGTGATAATAATTAATAAAAAGATGAGCAGATGTTAAACAATTTCAAATTTGTGTAGAGATGAGATTATTATTAGCGGATGGTACTGAACGGCTTATGCCGAAAGGGTGGGTAGCGTCGCGTCGCGTCGACTTGAACGCGACCATTCGTCCAAAGCCCCCCCCCCCCTCCCCTCGTTTGGCCGAAAGGGTGCGTTGACTAGTCTTCCACATCAGTCGTTAATAATATAATTAAAGGAATAGTAATTTAAGTCAAAAAATGAATTCTGTACATAGAAAGAAATGGACATTACATTTATTTGACATTTAAAAATATTTATTGAATTTATTAATTGATTTAATTCTTATAAACGCCTGATCCGCTAGACTACGTAAAAACTTGATTTATTTAATATTTAATCTGTTTCTATTTTAAATATTTCAAATTAAACGATTTATATTTCTAGTCCTTAAATTCTATTATAAACGACTGATGTGGAAGACTAGTCAACGCATCCTTTCGACCAAACCCGGGAAGAAGGGGGGGGGGGGGCTTTGGACGAATGGTCGACACGACGCGACGCTACCCTCCCTTTTGGCATAAGCAGGGGCGTTGCTAGACCTTTTTCAGTGGGGGGTGTAGAGGCCAACGATTACCGACAAAACTAGCCACCAATTACCGACAAAATTAAATGTCCCAATATCTACAAATTTAATCCTATAAACCCGGGGCCGAAGGCTAAACTGTTTTTCACTATCTATAGTACTTGCGTATGCGCAAATGGTCATTTTCTCGACGACATAAATATACGAATTATTTCGTCAACTTAGTCAGCATCATAGCTATATATTTTAATGCAGGCGCGGAGCTAGGATCTTATTTTAGGAAGGGGCGGTAGTGAGCAAGCGAATCACTTAAGAGTGCGCGAAGCGCGCTCATTAGGGGTGTGTGGGTGAAAGGCCTCCCGCGCATAGCGCGGGAGCTTAGACGTTTCCTTAAATTATTAGGAAAAGAAGACGATTTTTTTTGTACCGTTCTCGACTGTTAATCCTTGTCTGAATGAAGTTCCTCCCGCGCGAAGCGCGAAAGCTTTGACGTTTCATTAAATTATCAGAGAAAGCAGACAATTCGTTGTACCGTTTTTTACTCTTAATAAGGCCTACTTGTCTGAATTCAGTTCCCTCCTTTAGCGCGAAGCGCGGAAGCTTTGACGATTCCTTAAATTATTAGAGAAAGCAGACAATTCGTTGTACCGTTTTTGACTATTAATCCATGTCTGAATTCAGTTTCCCCCCCTTCCCGCGCGAAGCGCGAAAAGCTTAGACGTTTGATTCAATTATGAGAAAAAGCAAACGATTCGGTGTATTGTTCTCGACTCGTAATCCTTATCTTAATGAAGTTTTGGCGTTTTATTAAATTATTAGAGAAAGTAGACGATTCGTTGAACCGTGCTCGACTCTTAATCCTTATCTGAATTCAGTTTCCCCCATTAGCGCGAAGCGCGGAAGCTCTGACGTTTCCTTAAATTATTAGAGAAAACAGACGATTCGTTGTACCGTTTTCAACTATTAATCCTTGTCTGAATTCAGTTTCCCCCTTCCGCGCAAAGCGCGGAAGTTTGACGTTTCCTTAAATTATTAGAGAAAGCAGACGATTCGTTGTACTGTTCTCGACTTTTAATCCTTTTCTGAATTCAGTTTTTTCCCCCTCCCGCGCGAATCGCGGAAGCTTTGACGTTTCCTTAAATTATTAGAGAAAGAAAACGATTCGTTGGACCGTTTTCCACTCTTAATAAGTCCTATTTGTCTGAAATCAGTTTCCCCCTCTCGCGCAAAGCGCGGAAGCTTTGACGTTTCCTTAAATTATTAGAGAAAGCAGACGATTCGTTGTCCTGTTCTCGACTTTTAATCCTTTTCTGAATTCAGTTTTTCCCCCTCCCGCGCGAATCGCGGAAGCTTTGACGTTTCCTTAAATTATTAGAGAAAGAAGACGATTCGTTGTTCCGTTCTCAACTCGTCTAGATGAAGATTTCCCCTTTAGCGCAAAGCGCGGAATTTTTGGCGTTTCATTAAAATATAGAGAAAGGAAGACGATTCGTCGTACCGTTGTTGACTCTTAATCCTTGTTTGAATTCAGTTTCCCAAAAAATGTTAAACCTCGGATTTCTTCACCTGATATTATAGGAAAGTGAAACTTCGAGAAAAGTGTTGTAGTTGTAGTCACTCTCGAAGTCGTCGCAGCGGATAAAAAGTCACAGTTCGCAGGGAAATGAACTTGTCGGCCGACCGACAATATACATCTCACCCACTTGAAAATTCTGCATTGATATAGTACACGAGGATCGAGCAAGAATACCGACACAGCTGACCCGACACAGCAACATAGTTACCCGTGTCTTTCTTGCTCCCTCAACGAAACGACTCCACCCAACAAACTCCTCTCTCTTTTACTCCTACTCCTCCTCTCTCAGGCTCTTACCTTCCCTCTCTTTCTCTCTCTCTCTTCTCTTTCACCCTCCGTTTCTTTTGTTTCCCTTTTCTCTTTTTTTTCTTCTTTTTTTCCTTCTCTTTCTTTTCTTTCTATTCCTTTCTTTCCTCTCCTCCCTCTTTTTTCTTTTTTCTCTTTCTTTCTTCTCTTTTCTTTCCTTTCTTTTCCTTTCATTCCTTTATTTTCCTTTCTTTCTTTTCTTTTCCTTTTTTTTCTTTTCTTTCCCTTTCCCTCTTTTTTCCCTCCCCCTTTTCTCCCTTTTCCCGACGGCAGCGCAATTTTACCGACAATATCCTGACAGGTGGGGGGGTGTCGCACCCCCACCCCCCCCCCCCCCCCCCCTTTGGAGACGCCCCTGGGCATAAGCCGTACTGAACAGTGGGAGTATATCTAACAAGAGAACTGTCTACACACTGTCCTGACAAGGGTTTGGTCAGAGACGTCAGGTAAATGGCATAGGAAGTATAAAATGGCATAAGGAGAAGTCAGGTAAACGAGTACACGATGTACAGTCTTTCAATAAATTATGAGTGATTGATACAAAGCCTATTCTGGCACTATATCTTCGGATCATTTGTGAAAAATGTGGATATTTCCTTTTATCTCGTTAAAAACATATTAATTTTTAACAAGATAAATAATAAACGAAAATTATTATAAACTTGGCTAAACTGTTTGTTACAAATGGCTATAAACTATTAAAAAAAAGTAGATTGACCTGAAAACTATGATAACTACACCTCTCTCTCTCTCTCTCTATCTCTCTCTTCTCTCTCTCTCTTTCTCCCTCTATTTGTTTGCCTGTCTCTCTTCCCTTTTCTGTCCTTTCTTTAGATGTTGAAGTTCCAAAATGGAAACCCCTGTACAACCAGGTTTCCGTGTCATACGAGGACCTGATTGGACTTATAAGAACCAAGATGGCGGAAAGGGATACGCAGGAACGGTTCTTAGACTACATGATGAACGTCAACCACATTTTCCAAAGCTCTCTGTACTCGTCCAGTGGGACAATGGAGATAAAGGTCTCTACCGGGCTGGCTATGACCAGGCTTTCGATCTCAGGATCATTGATACAGCTATTTCAGGTAGTTTCCAAATATCACAAATAATTATTTTGTTTTCCCAGGGAAGCCTCGTAAGTCTCAATACTGTTCTTCCTGTGGGCCCTGCAATTATTATTACCCAAACATTATTGTAAGGTACCAATTTACACCTGGGTGAAGGGTGGCAAATGCGAATTAATACCTTGCCAAAGGACGTCAGTGCCAGGCTGAGATTCAAACCCATACCCTCGGATTGAGATTAAAGTAAATTAGCCACTATACTATACCAAGACACCTCCACAAAATATAGATCTTTTGATGTTACATACTGACTCTTTTAAAAGTCTAAGCAGTCATTCGCATGAATGATGCCATTCCCTTCAAAATAATGCTATGCCATAGAGGAAGGGAAAAAGGGAGATTTTGGTTCTCTTTGTACCGGTAATTATGATAATTATGATGAATATGATTTTGGCGTTTTATGCATAGACTCGTGTCCGTCAACAACATTGGTGTTCATAGCACAGTGCAATACTACTGATCTTTATCCCGGATGCCATTTCAGCGATCAAAGCACAACAGCAAGCGGTCAAATCATCTTTGCCTCATTGACATGTTAAACAATACGATCATCACAAATGATTATAAACCTTCGATGTAGTGTCAGCTGAATAAAGTAATATTATAGATATAATTATAGATATATATTTTTATTTATGGAAACTGCCCCCTACCCTAGCCCCCGCTGCGTAAAGTCATGGTTCAGTGACAAAGCAATGGCCTCGTAACTGTGAGGCCCCGTGATCAAAACCGTGTCGATGTGCTATATTAGTGCCCTTTTGTGGGGCATTAATCCTCACTACTGTCATTTATGACTTAAGGGCGTAGGTCCCCTAGTTGATAAGCATAGTAGCATACACATGCTTTAGCAGTCACGCAAAACACACATTGTCAAATTATTATTCAATACAATTTGAGAATGCATACTATTATCTAGATCTATTATTTTTAAATTATTTTTAAAATAATTCCATAAATTGGGGTAAAACTAAAATATTCCAACTATATGAGCGACAGTGTAGTTAATACTAAGTTAATACGAAGTATGCCTCCTTTTTCCATATTTATATCGTTGTGTTGAAATGAGGGTCAAGGGCCGATACAAGGAAGAGGAATTGAGGGCCCTTCTCCCCGCTCGGTCCGAACCCGATATACAAGATGAATGGAATGATTTTCGAAAAGGTGCGCGCCCCAACTTGACCTGCTTTCCCGGGATCAACGTAGCATGCGTGTTGCAGGTTTGTGAATCCAGATACAGTGCCCGAATTCGCCTGGAGAAGGGAAGCATAAACAGTACCCCAGTGGAACTGCGTTTACGATGAGCGTTTAAAAACGATCATAATGCCTTCAAAGGTGATCATGAACGCACCCTAATTCATTGTACTTGGTCAGTGTTAAGATTAGGTCAAATTATGGTCAATTCGATTTCTGTTTTCATTAGTCTTTGTTGACATTGGTATTATGTTTTCCTTTTTTATTAGTGTTTCATCCAAAGATCTGGTGTGACGGATGCAATCTGGAAGAGATCAAGGGTATACGATGGAGATGCACCGAGTGCTATGCCTTTGACCTCTGCACGACCTGCTACATGAATGACGAACATGATCTTAGTCATGTCTTCATGAGAGTGATGTCATCACACAAAACATCCATGGGGTATGTACTTGTATATGACATTCGATATGTTTATAATATTGGATGGCTTTTACTGTGAAACAAGAATATATTGCTTGAACGGATCGGAGACGAGTCCAATATTTTTATAGCTAGAGTATTATATTCTTGAATCACACGAAAACAAAGCCCTGAAATATTATTATTATTATAAATCTATATCTGGCTGACTAGCGAAATAACCAAATTTCACTTACCTCGGAAAATATTTATTTATTTATTTATTCTTTTTTAATTTCCATCATTCACAAGTGTTACAAATAAATATTTGATAAACATTCAACAAAGATTGATAATGACATAATATAATTTAAGGTACATTACCTACAATTCATATAAATAAAAATTACTCCGTTTCGTTTACGATTAGCCATGCATTAAAGTCTTTCGTCTTTTTTGTACATTTGATGATCGTCAACGAAACAGAGTTAAGTCTTTATCAACTCTGTTTGTTGCTACAACGGGCAGCCAATGAAAATAAATTCGTTTAATCAAATTATGGAAATGCAAGCATTACCTCAAACAAACATAACTGTGTTATTCCTGGCTCATGTTACCTGATTGAGGTGTCATATGAAAGAGCAGAAAATTTACGTTCTGGAAATGTGATTGGGAGACTGCTCGAGTACCGGTGGATCATCAGTCGGTCACTGCCGGGACGCCGCCCGGAAAAGCTCCCTTATTTCGCCCAGTTTTGACCGAAAATTGACCGGCGACCGACGGGAAATTGACAAAGCACCGCACAGGCATCGGCGGGGCTCTACAGCCTGCTCGACTTCTCCAAAAATAGTTGGGGCGATGTCTAAATTCTAGCGGCGACCGATCAGGCTACAAATCGGTCGGTCGCCGCTCTAAGTTGTGACTATAGCTTAACTGTCGTTAATGTCGTTTAGAAATTGAAATAATGGTGTGTATTTCATACATGTTAGAATAAGTAGAGGACCAACAACCAGAATGTACTTGGTTAGATGAATTACATTTAAAAATGACTGATATTGGTTCTTCTTTTAATGACGGTCCGAGAACAACTCCCGTGGCGAGTTTCTCGAAACCATCATAATTATAAGTTCCTGGAATTCCCATAGAAACTCGTGTTAATTCTATAACACATGGGACGGCCCCCTGATTACAGACAAATCAGATTGTTTATGAAACATGCTTGAATCTTAGTTAGTGTATTTGAAAGTCAGACCTTCATATTCTGACTTAATTTTACCTTTATTCCGATGCTACAAGTTGACACACAGCAGTTTCCAGCCATCGGTATTTATTTTTCCATTGATGCAGTCCCAAGATGTTACCAAGATCATCATCTCCTCGTCTTGCACTCAGAGGAAACTTTCCTGGAGCAAAGGTTGTCAGACATCCCCAGTGGAGCAAGAGACTTGAATCAGGTATGTCTTGATATCTTTCATTCTGTGAAAACAAAATTCAGACGCTGTCCATAGATGTTGGCAATGCCCATGAACAAATAGAGTGACTATCAGATTATTTAATTAAAGGGTTCCACCGTGCACGTTCTGTTACATATTATAACCGGATGACATTTCCAAGTATTTGTACGTTATAGACAGATTGCATTTATCGACAGATATTAAGAATACTTAAGGAAGTCTTTAGATACAAATGCCATCTATTAGAGCTTTCATTGTATTTCCCCCAGATAAGCTACACGGGACAGTAGTCAAAGACGAAAAGACACTTGAGGATAAAGTCAATGTACGAGCAGCAGTTAAGTTCTCTTCTGGGCGAGAGAGGGTAGACTTCACTAAGATTGTATGTACACTACCAGGGTCAGGAAGTTATGTGTATGCTGGACACATACCAAATCTCGGTGAGAATATCAATGTTTTTTCCTTACTTCAGTAACGTAATGTGCTGGGAGTTTAATAGATGAGAATTAAGCCAATTTTTATTTTATCTCGTATGTTTCACGAAAATTGTCAGAATTGGAAAAATAAATGTTTTCCTTAAGACACGTAGAAGAAGACAGAGCTGGTCTTCATAGAACATATCTGTTTACCCTTAGTTGTTTGCTAATGATAGGGGATCTGGAGCTAGTGAATGAAGGAGACAAAGTCCTGGTAACTGCCACTCTTGCAGAATTGGAGGAACTCCACAAGCGCAGAGGATTATGGGAGCCTGAAATGGCCAAAGTAAGTATGAGTCCAAATCCACTTATATTTAAAATTGTCATAAATTGTAGGAGAGATTTTTGATCTTTTAGTCCTTCCAGACAACATGTTGAAGCTGCAAATCTTAGCCTTTACTATAAACAATAATTTATACTCTAATAATTTAAAAAATCATTCGTCCATGTTTTTATATTGTATCAAAATTGAATAAAAATATCCTTTTTATTTTCTTCTTTGTAAATTCAGTAAAAGTATATCCCACCGCTTCCCCCCTGTTTTAAACCACAGCCATACCTGTCTTAGTGCACACATGAATGCCACCTGTTTATAGTGGCCATCTATTTTGTCACCCTGGAAAAGGAGATGTATGTTGTAGAACCTGTCTACAATGGCCCCTTTATCTGTTTCCCTTGGGTGGCATCAGCAGACAGATTTGACTGTACATTGAATTTAGTTTGCAGACAAACATTTTTACATACGAGTGTTTCATTTAGGTATTTCTCATGGTGACATGTTTTTGTTACATGGGAAAGAAGATTTATTCTCTATCCAATTTCAATCTAATTCAATCCGATTCACAGACTATGTGGTATAGCGCTTTTTCCTTTCACTTTCAAAGTGCTTCACAATGTGCTACACGACGTAGTATAAGGACCGTTTAAACTATAAACAAAACTTCAAAAACACCACTGGACCCGTTTTCACAAAAACCTGTTATAAAGCAACAATTCTAGTTTAGATTTTCTTGTGATTTTGTTTATATATTAACATTAAAGTAATCGATTTGAGGGCAAATGCACCCTTATAACATTACACTCAAGTCGGGATAGTCTCCCCAGCTTGGCAACTGGGGACAAACAAATTTGGACAGAGAGAGAGAGGTAAAGTGATTTATAACCTCGGATATTAACTACGAAAAAAGTCTAAACAGAATGTCATCTTTGATATAATTCAGGAAATGTAATATTTCATGAATAAATCTCCCAAAATCAACACCAAATGTCTGATTTCTTTTCCTCTTTAAGATTATATTTCGTTTACATGATATAGAGGGGTGTCAACTTGAATGTTAAAAGGGTACATTTTCCCACATCTCTATTACATTAATATATTAAAAACATCACAAGAAAGTCTAACGATTTTTATTTCTGGTGCACCATATGATGATATCAAATAGGTAATGTTATATGTCATGGATGAATCTCCCTAAATCAACACCAAATGTCTGATCTTTCGGAAACACAGCTGCCCAGAGTTAAAAAAAATAATAAAAAGAGGGATGTAACTTTATCCAAAAAGTAAAGATATTTCTTGACTCCGTTGATATTAGCCAATGCTAGGCAGTAATTTGAAGGGATGCATATCAAATCTATCAAAATAAATTTTAAAGATTACATTTGGTCTACGTGGAATAGAGGGGTGTCCACTTATTTTCAAACTAAATTGCAAAAATCGAATTTGTCATTCCTACGGTTACTTTCTCTAATTATATACAGACGTATCGCAAGAAGGGATGTGTGAACAGAAGAACGAATACTGGTGACTTCACAGTGTATTTTCATGACAGCAAAGAAACCTTCAATATGAATTCTGCAGCTCTAAGGAAGGTAACGAGGACAGAATCAGCTGGGCTTGCTTAAATCTTACTCATTATAAAAATGCTTGTAACATATATTTCTTGATAAATAGGGCCTAAATGTAGAGGGGTCGTGGTACGATGGATTGAATAACTACCACAGCATTAACGTCCCTTAGTTAGACATTACTCTACATTGGGCACACTCGACCTAGATGAGGTGAACTGGTACCTGGCAGGAATTCATTCCTAGAAATGCTTGAGCGCCATAACGGCAGCCATGCTAATTTAGGAGCGCCAGGAGTGTCAAGTCTGACAGACAAGAGCTCTTAACAAGAACTTACTTTTATCCTTATTATTATTATTATCATCTTTGTTGTCATTGTTACCATTGCTATATTATTAAAATTAATATTATTATTATCATAATCGTTATTACTTTTATTGTTGTTGTTATTAAATAGTAACCAAATCTATGGGGACACCTCATTATTAATATTTTTCTTGATATCATTAGTATTCTTACTATTTACATTTCTATCCACCTGTTGCTTTTAGATTCATCCATTATCTCTCGGTCAGCTTGTCCGCATAAGTGATGATATCGAGATGGTCGAGAGATTACAGTCTGGACATGGCCGATGGGAAGCGGCTATGAAACAGGTGGATTCGGTTTGATTATTATAGATAGAATACAGGTGTACAAAGCGGGGTCTGCTTCCTGCACCCCCTCCCGATAATTTGCAAGTTTCAATATTCCGGCGGCAAAGATGCTCCCTAACGTTATTTCGATTTTGAATCTAAATGTATTTTGATAATGAAATATTCCCATTTTTTGTTTCACTTTTTTTGTTTAATAGTTCTCTCCCTTCGGTCGCTAACGAAATTTAGAAAATAAACAGTTAATATATTGGCAAAATCTAATCTATGCAAAAACAACATGGTACAAGAAAATATTCAAAAACATGTTCAATTATTTCATAGCAACATATCATTTCTAAATATCTATAGGTTTAGCAATGAACAACGTTTAAATTTATCTGTCTCAACAATGAAAAAAATATTGAAGACTTTACCACATTATGGATTCAAATTTGTTTTGATTTTCTTTATTCTAATCCATTTAATTCCAAATTACAAATAAAATAATAATGTAGCCCAATAATCATGACAATTATAATCTTGTTTTAGGCCATCGGTACAGTTGGTAAAGTGGTAGAGATTAACGGATCGGATATTTGCGTCAAGTTGAAGGACAATCAACGATTCCTTTTTAATTCTGCAAACCTAACTCCAGAACGGATTCGTGGTTCTGATCCAGGAATTGAGAAGATGGAAAGAACTATTCGTGGTAAGTATTATTTTTAAAGTGCTGACCAAATCAAGGCTCTCCATTTATAATAGTTGTTTACAATTACGATTGCACATTACAATTTAGTTTAATAAAGACATTAAAAAAGGGAGCGACCTTGAATCATTAATCCACCCCTTAACAATTTGGAAGCAAGACGCTAAACTTTTTTTTCTCAAAAGGGTGCCGTGACTATGAAAAGGTTGATAAACGCTAGATAAGACAACCTGTATCTATGAGAGTACTTAAAACGTGAAACGTGATAACGTGAGTGATCGTAACAAGTCCTTAAGGACACATTTTCCTTGCCTCTAGAATTGGTCCTGGACATGAAGGAACCTGACTTGAATATCATAACTGCTGCAGGAACTGTTGATATCGAAGCAGTGAAGCGAACCTTGGCTCAACATCCAGAATGGGTAAGTACTCAGGGTTGGATCTAGAATTTGTTTTAGGGGGAAGGGGGCAAAAAAAAAAACTTTCAGTAGCAAAAAGTAAAAGGCCTATCAGATTTTGGGAGTGTTTCTATGTTTTCAAATTCTTTAATAAGCAACAACCAAAAAAGAAGAAAGAAGAAAACTTAAAAACGGGCACATTCTTCGGCCTATGTACATATTAGATATGCCACGTGGTTGTGCTAGAACTTGTTTTCCCCCAAGCGATATAACATTTAAGAGTTTATTCAGCCTTAATATTATAAATACAGCGAATACTTTCGTACACGGGGGTTGAGGGAAAAGCTGTCAATGAAAAGATGATTTATGTCAATTTTCTCTGTCTTTTAAAAATCTAGAGTCATTATGAGTCTAAGCCTGGTAGAGTACTGTTAGGGTACATTGCAGGTAATTGCGATGTAAACGTGTTGGGGTTCCTCGTGAGAGAGGGGCCTTTATGGAGACCATTGACTCCGGCGGCATGACGCCACTTATACATGCGACAAATGCGTAAGTGTTCTTTAGTTTTACCACAATAAGATTATAGTGATAACTTGTGTTGCCTACGTGTACTGCTTAAACCCTAATCTTTCACTACCTAATGCAAAATTAAAGAAATAAGTCACCATTATTCCACATTGACGTAACAACATAATGCACATCAAAGGGTTGTCTAATTGTCTAATTGTAATCATCAGTAATTAAAAAAAAACATATCCCGTGGGTTTTTTGCCCCTAGTCTACAAGCCTTTTTACACGCATCCTTTAAAAAGAAGGTTCCATACAAAAGGTTCTCTTAATATCTAGTTTGCTGTACAGAATATTTTCTAATTTCACCTTCAGCATGAATCTCCTTGATGTATTGAAATGTAATTGATTTCAAATTAAGTGCACCAACAAAAAAGAAAGACTATTTGTGCATTATGAAAAGTCTGTTAAAATGTTATACAAAATCATCACATGTACATTCTTGGTTGTGTTCAAAACTTCCAGTCTACTTAAAATTTGATTTGTCAGTCTTTTTTCTTTCTTTTTTCATTTGTACTTTACTGTTGTACTTCCTGAAATATTTATGAAACTATACAAATCTCTCTGCCTTAGCCATTAGAAGTTAATAGTTTTCTAAAGGTCCGAATGAATCAGCTTTCCCTCCTAAAGTGGGAAAAACTTATGGTGGCCCTGTGAACTTTACATTCTTTGAAAGTTTTCAAAAATGAATATGTTTATTACGTAAACAAAAAATTGTGAATGAAATTTACAGGAAGCTAACAGGAAATTTCCAATTTGTACATGAATAAAATATGAATTTTATTCTGCATTGCCAGTTTGGAGACTTCAATAATTATTTCATATTCAATAACTCTTATTCATGAACGTCACAATGGACTGCAATAGTAAGGGGACTCTGATTTTTCAGTGATTTTTGTGCTTTTTCGCCCATATGCAAGTTGTAATCCACGAAATTGTCATGGGTTAACCCTAATAAGGCGCGATGGAATCTATTACGGGATACAAAGGCAAGAAAAAGCCAGTTGACTTTTCTGCAGACTTTGTTGATGAACTTAAATCGTTTTCATGGTAGATTCGAAGTACATGACTTTCGTAAGGAAACAGTGAATTGAAAGGTCACTTAGAATACTTAATTTCACAGATTAATGGTGGTAATAATAGAATATGTGTAACTGAGGAGAATGTCAGAAAGGTACTAGGAAAGGTAAAGGTAAACAAAGCTACCGGCCCAAATGGCATTTGTAATAGACTACTGAAGTGTTGTAACCAACAGTTAGCTCCATTGTTATGTCGTATCTTTCAAATGTGCTTGGATATAGGGGTTATCCCCAAACTGTGGAAGACTTCCACAATTATACCCATCCCTAAGAAAAACAAAGCTCAGGAACCAAATGATTCCGGCCGGTGGCGTTAACATCAAACATCATGAAATGCTTTGAAAGGCTCTTTCTCGTCGAATTGTTAAAAGAATCACAGGGTCTAATAGATCCATATCAGTTTGCATATCGGTCAAATAGAAGTGTTGAAGATGCTACCCTTGTTTTTTTCCTCAAGATATATGAACATCTTGATCATGCTAAATCGTACACTCGTTCACTTTTTGCGGACTTCTCGAGTGCGTTCAACACGATCGCTCCTCATTGTCTGGTACGAATTGATATGAATGTGAATCCGAGACTTATTCTATGCATCCAACATTTCCCTCAGTTCAAGAATCCAGTCAGTCAAAGCTGGGAATCATCGGTTCAAATGAAATGATGACCCACATAGGTGCTCCACAAGGTTGCGTTTTATATCCCGTTCTTTTCTCGTTGTACACAAGTAATTGCACGAGCACCAAATCCTCTTGCAGTTTAGTTAAATATGCTGATGATACTGTGATAACAGGCTACCTGTTCAATGACCCTCATGAATACATCTCCCAAGTTGAAGACTTTGTCCTTTGGTGTGACAACCATTACCTATCACTGAATACTAGTAAAACCAAAGAAATTGTCGTTGACTTCCGGAAAGGGCAATACAATACATGAGCCACTCCGTATTCATGGAGACGTCATTGAGCAGGTACATGAGTACAAATACCTGGGAACAATCATTGATGATAAGCTTTCTTGGAAGCAAAACTGTCTGTCTGTTCAAAAGAAAACGAACACAAGGATGTTTTTCTTACGGAAACTAAAGAGCTTTCATATCGATAGAACCATCCTGAAGCTCTTCTACCAATAGATCATCCAAAGCGTAATGACATTCAATCTGATCTGCACTTTTGGTAACATGTCAAACGAGCAAAAGGGAAGAGTAGACCGAACTCGAAGAGTCGCACAGAGAGTTATAGGATCAGATCTGTCCCCTGTTCCAGCACTTTATGAAAAACGCTTACTTGCAAAAGTTAAAGTTCAGGTTCAACCGTTCTGGAATAAGACTGTGCCCTCCCCGTACTCGCCTTTCACGCTCTCGTAATTCATTCATCCCTAATTCCATACATGTGTGTATAATTCAACTGTGACGCGATAAATGTATACATATGGCTACCTACCTATCCTTATAATCGTAATATTTCCTACTGAATTCGAAATATATTTCCTACAGGATTTGAAATTGCTATTGTTGATTTTGAAAGCTGTCCGTTTGATTGCACTTCAATAGCTGATATTGAAGTGCAATTAAACGGATAGCTGGAGACTGTGGATCGGAGCTAGCGGATGGGGGGGGGGGGGGGAGCTGACGGGAAATGAAATATCATATTATGAAACATTTTAATTTATGACGCATGTTATTTATTCATATGACTGTGCCGGTAAAGTGTTAACTTAATTTTTTCAATCGTTAAGAGTTCATTTTACTGTAGAAGTGTTGCGTAATTATATCACGCATTTATAATTATGAAATCTGAATGTAAATGTATTTATTACTGTTATTTTTCTGCAAATCCAAACCATCTGTGGATCGGGAGCTAGCGGATGGGGGGGGGGGGTGGTGACGAGAAATACTATATTATATTATGAGACATTTTAATTTATGACGCATGTTAAATGTAGGCAATAGGAAATTGAGGGGCATATGCACACTATAAACAGTTATCCATATTTATGTACATAGTTTTCTATTGTTAAATGTTATATTGTATTTTCTATCATTTGTATTTTCACTGTCAAAAAAGCCATTGGAAGCAAAATTTCTATGTAATGTTTGCATGCATGGACCAATAAAATAATCTTGAATCTTGAATCTTGAATCTTGAATTATGCCCCCCCCCCCCCCTCCACGATTTTTCTGATTATTCGGGAACGCCATATGGATGGCGCCCCGCCGCTCGCTGACCTTTTACTTTCGAGTCTTGAGCATCTTTAAAAAAGAAAAAAAATGAAAATCGGACCTACAGTTACAAGGTCATGTGACCCTTTTGTCTTTGCATGTCAGCCCGAAAATCGCTCGTTTTTGTGATTTGTGTACAAAACATATGGAAATGTCATTTTTCCTAAAAGTAGATCAAACATTGGTTTTGGGTCTTGTTTAAAGTTTAGGTGGTTGTTTTGGGAGTCAAAAGATTTGAGTTGCAGTAAGAAAAAAAAAGAAGAAAAAAAGAAGTTTAAAAGAAAAAAATGAAATACACAAAGCACAAATAGGCAAATTATTGTTCAATAAAATCTGAGAATGTATATTATTATCTAGATCTATTATTTTTAAATAATGTTTTTAATAATTCCATAAATTGGGGTAAAAACTAAAATATTCCACCTTTATGAGCGACAGTGTACATAAGAAATTATCAAAACAAGAGATAACATAAGGAATAAGCTGGCTCTTCCAAAAAATGTTGTCGTATTATTATTCCAAATGGTCTAATGAATATATGTAGTGAAAAAGAATGCTTAAATATGAATAATAT